>CM042012.1:66064509-66339509 GCA_023525715.1 Cichorium intybus | reverse complement strand
GAATATTCATTCTTAAAGAATAACCTTATGAATATCTATTCTTGACAGAATATCATTCTAAAAAAACATTTTCTTTCATAGAGTGTAATAGAAAAAGCATCATTTGAACTAAAAGGGAAGTATTTAACGTGGTTCACTCCAAGATGACCTACGTCCACCAGGCAAGGGAAGTATTCTTATTTCCGGCTGGGAGATTGTACAAGTTTACAATGTACCAAAGACTGATTCACTCTAATGATCAAGCACACCGATAACTAGGGAGGGCACTTAGTATATATAGTACCAATCAATATGATTAACCATATATATAGAAGATGGGAACCATATCCCTACAGTTACCTTAGAGTAATGGTTCGGACGATCGGTTTCCAGGAAATCCGCTGATAAGATTTTGCAACATGATTCTCGAAGTCAGTACCATCAATACTAGAAGTTGCCAAACTGACCAAAAATCGGTCCAGGACTTCGGTCAGGAACCTTGTAAAGTTTCGAAACAGAGTAACACCGAGAGAGAAGGGCTCTCTCCCGGTCCGCCTCACCTTCTGGATTGACCAACTTCTGATAGGTATGATTTATGATGCTGCATCAACTTTCGATCTGCCCAACCTTCTGACAACATTTCCTTCTGTTCGCCTTGATACTAGATTCAATACAAACTCCAAAGGACAACCTTCGCTCCTCCACAGCCTCCTCGATCTATTCCTTCGGACAAGACAATGGATAGACTGAAGTTACAGCTATGGTCGTAAAGCGCTTCTTCTGAACTGATCGAAATCTCCTCTTGCCTACAGCCGGAAGGTTGTGTCCCAGTTAAGACCAAAGAGCCTGCTTAGGTCCCTATTACGCTTCGGTTGGGAGTCATGAATCTCGAGTTACACTTACATAAGTTTATACATAAAATATTGATGATATAAGATAAATTTTAAGAAAATAACGAAAATTTTACAAAAAGTAGTGTATAAGTTAAAGGTTATAAATATAACTAAAAGACGAGAAGATCAAAACATAAAAGAGGTTTTGAAAGAATTAATGAAAATATCTTTTATAAAAAAATATAACTCATCCGCTTGAAGAATAAACTGTTTGGAATTAGGGTTATTTTATGATCAAATTTAAAATTGTGTTTATTTTATAATATTTCAGCTTTGATGACTTACTTTATAATTAAAAAGTTTGATAATCTATTAAAATTTATTCTTATGTAACCAAACTTTTCTTGTTATAGACCCTACTTATACGGGACGTTGTTTCGGAATTTTATACAAGAGGTGTTGATATTTTTAAAATGTATTTAGTGGATCCAATTACATATTACTGTTCTTTTTAAGTCAACGTCATTTTACTCATTTGCCCTTCCTTTTCACTTGAGCGCAACATAGCTACAGCTTCACCATTTCCAGAGAACTCTCTCCACCTCCCTTCTTATGCCGCGTTGGTTCTTTCGGTCCCTCCTGGTACTCCGATTGGGTTGTTTTTTTGATAGTTCAGGTTTTTGAGATGGTTTGGTGCTCCTGGTACTCGGATTAGGTTATATTTTGATAGTTTAGGTTTGTGATACCGTTTGGTACTGCAATTTGGTTTTTTGATCGTTTAGGTTTTTTATTTTGGTTTGGTTTAGTGTAAATTGTTCTAATAGTTCTGTTAGAATATGGAGGATTTGTCAACAAAGGGGTGAAGAATTTTTCTCAAGGGTTGGTAGCCTATTTTGTTGAAGGCAAAGCTTCTTTGTTTCACATTGATTTGTTCACACACACTCACATGCCTATATAAAGGGCAGCATAGCATCAAACCAAATGTACCACACAACACAAAAAACACAGAAGCAATATACATTCCTAGTTATCCGCCGTGGACGTAGGTCATTTTTGGACCGAACCACGTTAAATTCTTGTGTTCTTAATTTGTGAGCCGAGTGTGTGAGTTTAGTGTTCGTATGCTAAGTGTCTCGATCCTAACAAGTGGTATCAGAGCCTTGGTATAGCTCCAGAGAGTGATTTTCTGTTTTTGGGTCGAAAATTTTTTGTCTCAAAAACGATTTTCGTTTACGCCGTTGGAAAGGTCTCGTTCCGCAGATTCCGAAAATATATTTTTTCGAATTTTTTGAGCACCGGAAGACCTCCAAATCGCCGGTCAAAGTTGGTCAAAACTCGCCGGAAAATTGGCCGGAAAAACCAGTTCGCCGGAGAAGACGACACTGTAGCGGTACTGTAGTATTTTACAAAACAGGTCCCTGAGGTTCCAGAAGTTGCAAAACAGGTCCTTGAAGTTCCAGAATTTGCAAAACAGGTCCCTGAAGTTCCAGAATTGGCAAAATAGGTCCCTGAAGTTCCAGAATTTGCAAAACAGGTCCCTGAAGTTCCAGAATTTGCAAAACAGGTCCCTGAAGTTCCAGAATTTGCAAAATAGGTCCCTGAAGTTCCAGAATTTGCAAAACAGGTCCCTGAAGTTCCAGAATTTGCAAAACCGGTCCCTGAACTTTCAGAAAATTGCATTTTAGGCCCTAAACGTTCTGAAAATTGCAGTTTAGCCCCCGAACTTTCAGAAAATTGCATTTTAGCCCCTAAACTTTCTGAAAATTGCAGTTTAACCCCGAACTTTCAGAAAATTGCAGTTTAGCCCCTGAATTTCAGAAAAATTGCATTTTTCACCCTTAATTTCTGAAAGAAAAGTGCATTTTGTCCGTTAAAATGGCAGAAGACGGTAAAATTAAAATTGAGAAGTTTGATGGTACCGATTATGGCTTTTGGAAAATGCAAATTGAAGATATGCTGTATCAGAAAAGTTTGCATTTGCCTATGTTGGGCGTACAACCAGATGACATGTATGATGAAGATTGGAAGTTGTTGGATCGACAAGCCTTGGGCGTAGTTAGGCTTTCATTGGCGAAGAGTGTTGCGTATAACATTGTCAATGAAACAACTACTTATGGAGTATTTAAGGCTTTGTCCAACATGTACGAGAAGCCGTCCGCTTCCAACAAAGTGTTCCTCATCAAACAATTGGTTAACACCAAGATGAAGGAAGGCATGTCAGTTACCGCTCACATAAACGAGTTTAACTCAATTATCTCTCGTTTAGCCTCAGTTGCAATAAAGTTTGAAGATGAAGTACAAGCGCTCCTCCTTTTATCATCTTTGCCCGACAGTTGGTCAGGCACAGTCACAGCTGTTAGTAGTGCATCTGGCACTACCAAACTCACTTTCGAGAGTATTCGTGACTTAATTGTAAATGAAGATATCAGACGGAGAAGCAATGGTGAGACTTCTAGTTCTAGTTCTATATTGCATACAGAAAGTAGAGGAAGAAAAAACGAAAGAGGACGTGGTCGAGGCAGATCAAAGTCCAGAAAAAGAGGCCAGTCAAAAACCAGAAAAGACATTGAATGCTGGAATTGCAAAGAAAAAGGTCACTTTAGAAGCCAATGCCCAAAACCACAAGCTGAAAAGAAAGAAGTAAACAATGTATCCTCTGAAGATTCGGAAGATTTTCTCATATGTTGCGTTGAGAATTCGGCAGAATCCTGGATTATGGATTCAGGTGCTTCTTTCCATGCCGTCTCATGCCCAGATATGGTCAAGAACCTACAAACAGGTGCTCTTGGCAAAGTTCGTTTGGCCGATGATCAAGTGCTTGATATTACGGGTATCGGAGACGTAGATTTGAAGACCTCCTTAGGAACCACATGGACATTGAAAGATGTCAGGGTTATTCCAAACTTAAGGAGAAAGTTGATTTCAATTGGTAAGTTGGATGATGAAGGGTTTGATGTTCACTTTGGGGGTGGACAATGGAAAGTGATCAAAGGCAACTTGGTGATTGCCAAAGGAAAGAAGAAAGGCACTTTATACATGGTAGAGATACCTAGTGATGGTGTTCATGCCGTAACCACAAATCCGAGTCCATCTAATTTATGGCACCAACGACTCGGACACATGAGCAATAAGGGATTGAAGATGTTGGCTCAGAAAGGGAAGTTTCCAGACTTGAAGAAAGTTGAAACAGAATTCTGTGAATCTTGTGTCCTCGGGAAACAAAAGCGGGTTACTTTTGTAAAGACGAGGAAGACACCGAAAGCTCAGAAGTTGGAGCTTGTTCACTCTGATGTATTTGGACCAACACCAGTTTCATCCCTAGGAGGAAAAAACTACTATGTAACCTTTATTGATGATTCAACACGCAAGGTATGAGTCTATTTTCTTAAAAATAAATCTGATGTATTTGATACTTTTAAGATATGGAAATCTGCTGTTGAAAATGAAACTGATTTGAAGGTAAAATGCCTGAAGTCGGATAATGGTGGTGAATACATAAGCAAGGAGTTTGTTGACTACTGTGCCAAGCAAGGGATAAAGATGATCAAGACGGTCCCAGGAACCCCTCAGCAGAATGGTGTAGCTGAGAGAATGAATAGAACTTTGAATGAAAGGGCTAGAAGCATGAGGTTGAATGCTGGTTTACCAAAGACATTCTGGGCCGATGCAGTTAACATTGCAGCCTACTTGATTAACCGTTCACCGTGTGTTCCCTTGGATTTTAAATTGCCGGAAGAAATGTGGCAAGAGAAGGAAGTAAGTCTCAAACACCTGAAAGTATTTGGTTGTACTGCTTACAGTTTGTTAAAAGATGGTGACAGGGATAAACTTGATTCAAAGACCAAGAAGTGCACATTCATTGGTTATGGGTCAGATGAAATGGGTTATAGGCTTTGGGATAGTGAAAGCAGAAAGATAATCCGAAGCAAGAATGTCACCTTTAACGAAGCTGAGTTATACAAAGACAGGAACAACAAAAGTCCAGAAGTCCAGAAGGAGTACGTTGAATATGAAGGTGGTGAAAAGAAGAAAGAAGCTTCAGTTGAAATCCCTGAATCTGGGGATGATTCAACTGACAGTGGGAGCTCAGAGGATGATTCCAGAAATGACTCTGAAGATGAAGAAACCAGCCCTCCAGCTCCAGAGTCCCCAGCCACACCTCAAGTTCAACCAAGAAGATCTTCCAGAGTCATCAGACCACCACAAAGATACTCACCATCTGTCAACTACATTCTTTTGACAGAAAATGGTGAACCCCAGTGTTACTCTGAAGCTAAGAGGTTGAAAGATTCATTGCAGTGGGAGCTAGCAATGAAAGATGAAATGAAGTCGCTTGAGAAGAACAAGACCTGGTTTCTAACGAAGCTTCCATCCGGGAAGAAGGCTCTTTAAAACAAATGGGTTTTCAGGGTCAAGGATGAACATGATGGTACCAAACGGTACAAAGCAAGATTAGTAGTCAAGGGCTTTCAACAGAAAGAGGGAATCGATTTCAATGAAATATTCTCTCCAGTAGTGAAGATGACCACTATCAGACTTGTTCTCAGCATTGTAGCAGCAGAAGGTTTGCATCTAGAGCAGCTAGATGTCAAGACAGCTTTTCTACATGGTGACCTAGATGAAGAAATTTACATGACACAACCAGAGGGTTTTCAGATTAAAGGCAAAGAAAACTTGGTGTGTAAATTGAAGAAGAGCTTGTATGGTCTGAAGCAAGCGCCCAGACAATGGTATTTGAAGTTTGATAACTTCATGAGAAGAGTTGGTTACAAGAGATGTGACAATGACCATTGTTGTTACATCAAGAAGTTTAAGGGTTCTTATATCATTCTACTACTCTATGTAGATGATATGCTGATTGCAGGCTCAGACATGACAGAGATCAAGAAGTTAAAGAAGCAAATGTCTGAAGAATTCGAGATGAAAGACTTGGGAGCTGCAAACCAAATACTCGGGATGAGTATTTTCAGAAACAAAGAAGATGACTCTTTGACACTCTCTCAAGAGAAGTACATTGAGAAAGTGTTAGAGAAATTCAGCCTTAAAGATGCCAAGATCAGAAGCACACCTTTAGGAAGTCACTTTAAGCTTTCTAAAGTTCAGTCACCCAAAACAGATGAAGACAAGAAAGAAATGGCTAAAGTACCTTATGCATCTGCAGTTGGTAGTCTCATGTATGCAATGGTATGCACGAGACCAGATATTGCACATGCAGTGGGAGTTGTTAGTCGATTTATGTCCAATCCGGGGAGAGAACATTGGGAAGCAGTTAAATGGCTGCTAAGATATTTGAAGGGGACTTCAAAAGTGGCATTGCATTTTAAAGGAAAAGATGTCATTCTGAAGGGTTTTGCAGATGCAGACCTTGGTGGTTGCAAAGACTCATACAAAAGCACTACCGGGTATGTCTTTACAGTGGGAGGCACTGCAGTAAGTTGGATGTCTAAACTCCAGAAAAGTGTTGCCCTTTCAACCACAGAAGCAGAGTATATGGCAGTTGCTGAAGCAAGCAAAGAGCTTATATGGTTGAAGAACTTTCTCGAAGAACTTGGCAAGGAACAAGTTGATTGTGCACTGTTTTGTGATAATCAAAGTGCAATACACCTTGCAAAGAATCCTGTCTTCCATTCGAAGACAAAGCACATACAGCTGAGATATCACTTCATCAGAGAAAGAATTAATGATGGTACTCTGAAGTTGAAGAAGATCAAAGGAACTGAAAATCCAGCTGATATGTTGACTAAGGTTGTTACCTTAGAGAAGTTGAAGCTCTGCATAGCTTCAACTGGCCTTCAGGATAATTGAAGAGAAGGCCAGGGTAACTAGGAAGGAGCTAAGATCAAAAGTGTTTTTTAATAGACAGTTGAAGCACAGGTGAAGATTGTTCCGTGGCTTCAAGTGAGAGAGAATGTGTGTTTAAGGATCAAGATTTGGATGGCAGAGAAAGACTAAGTTGTTCAAGCCTCCAAGTGGGAGATTGTTAGAATATGGAGGCTTTGTCAACAAAGGGGTGAAGAATTTTTCTCAAGGGTTGGTAGCCTATTTTGTTGAAGGCAAAGCTTCTTTGTTTCACATTGATTTGTTCACACACACTCACATGCCTATATAAAGGGCAGCATAGCATCAAACCAAATGTACCACACAACACAAAAAACACAGAAGCAATATACATTCCTAGTTATCCGCCGTGGACGTAGGTCATTTTTGGACCGAACCACGTTAAATTCTTGTGTTCTTAATTTGTGAGCCGAGTGTGTGAGTTTAGTGTTCGTATGCTAAGTGTCTCGATCCTAACAAGTTCATGGTTTTGAGCTCCTGGCCCCTCTTGTGTTTTTTTGTTGCAATTATGCGGTTGATTGACTTATGTTACTGTTTTGTGAATATTTAATGGTATATGCATCATATCTAAAAGTTGAAATGGTCATTTGGACGTATTTTATTCACATAGTAAATCATGACGAAAAATATTCAGGTATACCATTCGTTTTCTTGTCACCGATGATTGAAAAACAGTCCTTAAATACTTTTTGCTTCTTTTTCTTGCAAACCTGGTTGCTTGTTTGGGGTTTACTTAAAAAATGTCTTCAAATTAATTCCACTTGTTGCTAAAAAGGCGGTCCGTGATGTTAGAAGGGAATTGAGATATTTTTGGGAACCCTTCTTATTGTTAGTAAAGAAGCAAATATTTAGGACCTTGTTGCTTTAGGATTAAATTTGAATGAGTATTTCTCTTTTAGACGTAATTACATAAATCTTCCCAATGGTTTATACAAAAAACATGGGTCCTTTGGCTATGTTAGGCAGACTAACTGAAAAACTAGCTACTAGCTGAAAAACTAGCGGTAGCTAGAAAAGTAGCGACTAACTGAAAAACTAGCTGAGCTGAAAAACTAGCTGATAATAAATGACGTTTGGTAAAAACTAACTGATAAAACTAGCTGGAAATCGTAAAATGACATAAAAGGACATGCACAAAATTAATCAAATATTATAAGAAAAATCATAATATATTAAATTAAATTAAAGTAAATACTAAATAAAATATTACATATTTTAAAATAAATTTCTTACATCCCATATCATATTCGTAATATTATCACGAAGTTCTCGCATCTCATGACATGACTCTCGAATGTTCGCATAATTAGATATTGAATGGTTGTTTTGTTCTTCTGAACAAAATATTGTTCAACGATGTTAAAAATCATATCCATCGAGTCATTCCTTCGAATATAGTTATGAAGGGTAAATGAAGCGTAGATATATGTCAATTTGGGATAAAGAAAGCGTATATAATATTTGAGATAAAGGAAGCGTAGATAATTTGGGATAAATGAAGCATATCCCCTGTAAGGGTAAAATGGGAACATTTTTAAACCGCTACTCAAAACGTTACTATTAGTAGCGTTTAAAAAACCTAGCTTCTTAGCTAGCTTATAAGTTTGTTTTTGGATTCCCAAACATGTCAAACTAAAAAAGCTCGAAAAAAAAGTTAGTTTATACGCTAGCTGTGGCGCGCCAAACACAGCCTTTGTATCTTTTTTTTCAACCATTTCATCGGTTTGAGTTTCAAATTTAACCCTTGACCGACCAAAAATGGCAATTATACCATTATCCTATGTTTTTAATTTTCTTTTATTATTTGTATATTGGTGATATCATTTTTTATGTATAGGACCTTGTTGCTTTACAATTTTTTATATATTAGAATAAAATAAGTGTATGATAACCATTTTAGGTGACAAAAAAGGTTACTGTACTAATAAGTTTCTCTCCTAGTTGAGAGAGGCTCATTATTGATAAAGTGTTAATTCAAATACAAATCATAGATCATTCATCATCCAAATCATCATCATCATCATCATCATCTCAATCCAATGTCGCCACTAAGGTAAATTTCACAAAATATAAAAAAGATATATTCGTAGAACAAAAACAAGCACGCACGAACTAATGTCACTTTCACAATTGATGAATTGATTATTTGAGAATGACTATGTTTAGTTTGCTTCTAAAAGGTTTTAATCAAGTGTAAAAAAAACTAACAGGATTACGGGAATCAGAAGTAAAATATATATATATATATATATATATATATATATATATATATATATATATATATATATATATATATATATATATATATATATATATATATATATGCTTTGTTTGCTTCTAATTTCTAAAAGGTTTTAAAGAATTGATCATGCAGTCATACAAAGTTAAGAAATACAAAGTCGGTGAACAAAATGAGTGAGCATTGGTTATTTAGTCATACAAAGTTACAAACTTGTTAAAGTCAGAAATCGCAATAAACTACAAAGAGTAAAATACTAGCAGTGAACTCGTAAAAAGTGAACTTGATCAAATTTATCAAATAAAGGGTGAATATTTACAAAATCAGTTAACTACATGATCAAATTTATAAAATAAAGAGTTAACCCATACAAGATCAGTCGTCTACATGATCAATATGATGAATTTTATAATAAAAAAAAGGACCCAACTAAATGAACTCAAACAAAATCAGAAGCTTAAAAGAAAACCTGAGATTAAGTGACTGAGTCAAGATGGAGATAGAGCAGTGGGGTTTGCCCTTTGCCGGAGGTGGATCCGTGGAGGCCGGAGCTATCGCAGTATCACCGGAGGAGAGGCGTGAGCCGTCAAGGCCTGAAGGGTCAGCGATAGAAGACGAGAGAAGAGGACTGATGTTCGACCAATTTTTTGGGTAAACGCAAACAACTAAATTGCTAAACCCTAAAAAAAACTATTTATATCGGCAAAAAAAGGAAATAAATAAAAAATAACGAAAATCAGGAAATTACGCAGAAACCCACCACATGTCACTAAAAACTGATAGTTATGTGGACGTTTTGTATGGTTTTTCCAAATAACGTATCAAGAATAATAAAGTGATTAATTATTGAAAACATTACAAACAAGCCATATTTCACGAATTAGTTCGTATGAAACTATAAGTTATAGATGAACCC
Organism: Cichorium intybus; assembly: GCA_023525715.1. Taxonomy (NCBI): domain Eukaryota; kingdom Viridiplantae; phylum Streptophyta; class Magnoliopsida; order Asterales; family Asteraceae; genus Cichorium; species Cichorium intybus. The sequence continues at coordinate 66,329,704 of CM042012.1, read as the reverse complement.
ACGAGAAATTATAAAACTTGATAACTAAAAGAAATTGGGTATTTGGTCGTGTTCTACATCATCACTATTTGGTTATGTTCTACAACATCACTCTACAAACGTAAACCACGAGTAACAACTCACAATCGACTATTCCGTCTAATTACGTTATTTCAACAATATATTATACTCTTTCCACCCCTCCATTTATGACAAGATTTATAGCTTAATAAATTCTTGATTCAAAATCAAAGAAAAAAACTAGGTCATAACGTGTTTACCGCAATATATGGACCAAAACACGCAATCTTCAAGTTTGTCATACTATTTTGTGTTTAACTGCAAACGTAGAGAAAAGAAAAGAAATACAATAAGTTGATGAAGAATGGTGATTTCTTTATCTCTCTAATTCCATGTTAAACGAAATTTACAAAATTATCCGTCATAACTAATAGTAATTTTCATTTTGTTAATTTAGTCCCTTAATTGTTTTAAATAAATAAAATGTCATTGAACTAGTTATTTTTTATAAAGTGGTTATTATAACCGCCAACAATAATTTTTCATACGTTTTATGTTATTGAAGGTCACTAAACGTTTTTAATTATGCTTATGTTGTCACTTTGTTTTTATATATCTTTTCACAATTCATGTTTATAATTCTTTTACTTAGTTTTGTACATGTTTTTTCACAATCTACTTTTACAACTTCAGTTTTCCAAGTAAAAATAATGAAGTTGTAAAAATGAATTGTAAAAGGAAAAGTACAAATGAAACAAAAAATAAATTTGTAAAAATAGATTGTAAGCAAACATGTAAAGGTGAACTAAAAAATAAAGGTATAAAAATGAGTGAGAAAAACCATGTAAAAATAAAGTTGTAAAAATAGATTGTGAAAAAATATATATAAAATGAAGTTGAAAAAGAAGTTGTAAAAACGAATTGTGAAAAAATATAAAAATAAAGTTGTAAAAATACATTATGAAAATACATGTAAAAAATAAAGTTGTAAAAACGAATTCTAAAAAAATTGCATAAATAAAGTTGTAAAAACGGTGAAAAAATGTAAATTAGCACAACTTCTAAAGTTTAATAATCTTAGATAGCAAAAAGAGAATACGGAAATATGTTGTTACCAATAATCATAATGACCATATTGGCAAAATTTTAAAAGTTTATTGACATTTTCCAACTTAGAAGAAGGTAATAGACCAAATGAACATAATTTTAAATATTTAGTAACTAATTGTGATTGTAACATTTAATTTAGTATTCCCAAATTCTAATATAATTCCACTATCATCGACAGAAGCATTCTTAGTCGACCAAACAGAGTCTTCCATTTTAATCGGTAAATAGAATAAGAAATACAAAAGTAACACAAATATCGCACCCATCATTAAAATACACTTATTTTTGCAACTAAGCACACTCACACATTCCTGTCATGCTCCTTTTTCACCATGGTCACAAGAAAAAAAAACTTTTAGCCTCCATAAGGTATTGAGATTAAACAAAGATCAAGGAAAATCATCCCATATTTAGCCTTAACCATCTCATTATGTCCAAATATAAGTGAGTTTTTATTGCTCCTGAGACTAAAAAACTCGAAGTTGAGGGTTTTGAACACAACTTCTTCGTGGAGCGACACTTTCTATTAAGACCATTCAAAAAGGCAATTATAAGATAAGTGTTTAGATATTCACACTACAAGACTACTTTAGGACTTTACTATTTTAGATTACTATATTTATCTTTACTGGATTGTTTCTTATATGGTTGGAGCAAATGAGTTCTCCTATTTATACACAAATTCCACCTCCTCATGGAAATGTTTTGGTGTTTTGGTATGTAGATGAGTTTTCTACAATGCTCTATAAGTAACTCAAAGGCTACACATGTTTGTAGAAAAGTTTGAAACATTTATCATGCCCTAGAGAAGTTTAGGATGTTCTATTATCTCTCAAGGTCTTATAGAATGATCCATAATCTTTCAGTGTCTTACATGATGTTCTATTCTAGAATCTTTCAATATATTCTAGAATCATTCATGATGTTCTAGAACATTATCAAAATCTTTTTGATGATGGGCTTCTAATCAATTTTTTTGGCTAAACTCTATTGGGCTAGAGTTTCTTGAAAAGTGTTAATAGGAGGGTCGGTTTACATATGCTAGAAGATAATAAGAAAAGGCTTTCAAGTCATTAGACTATTAGAGTACTAGAATATAGGGTAGGGTCACTTTAGTCAATCCGGGTAGCCAGACTAAAGTTGTCGGTTTGTTTGTTGATAAACAGTTTGGGAGTAGTAGTATAAGTAGAAGTGGTTAGTTGTTAATCATTCAGTCATTTGTAATCTTTTGTCCAGGAGAGTTCCACCTCTAAGGTGAAGGGTTTAGGGTTTAGATCATGGGAACAAGATCGACAACCAACCGAATTAAAGAAAGCAATCAATAATGCACCAATTGGCCAATCTTGATTTCAAGATGAATCTGGAAGAAAATCAATAGAACTTACACCTACTGCCATGGAAAACAAAAGGGGACAATCAAGAAACAACAACAAAGCTGCAGACTTATGGAACAAAGGGCGGGGCAGTTTAGTCAATTCGGGTAGCAGAAGCGAAGTCGGTCGGTTATAGCTTTACGTTTCAATTTTTGCATATCAACTGATTTTGAATTGTTGATAATTTGTCGAAAAGGATGCCTATTGAATTAACTAAGTGGAAGAAAAAGCTAAATGCCTAGCTAATATAAGATCATCAAACAACTGCACTAAGAAAATTAATTACCATACAAAATACTTACAATGTCATTGTGGTCTTTCTGTTTTCTAACACGAGAGGCAGCATAATGTTAAACCTGCCCCAATTGATGCATGGTGAAAAACAACTTTCTTTTAACCCATATTACTTCTTTGACACATGGAACTCATCTTAAATTATGTACTCTGAGAAAATGTTAGATAATGGTCTTATATGTTTACTTCTTTGACAGTGGGAATACTTTGGTCTCTAGGGAGGGATCTATAATAAGTACTTTAACAAGCGCAATATCATGGTGTTTGTCTTCAACAAGTCAGATGTGCAATCCATTAACTGCAAGATGAGATTTTATTTTTAAAAAAAATTAATGTCATATCTTATGTACGATGTTTCCATGTACATAGTTGACTGGGTACTTTCTCAGGTTTTATGTTGGATACTAAAAGCACTGAGTTAGTAGTTATGTACATCTAATCTGATGTAACTTGTTGGCATATAGGTATTTATTGGGCAATAGATATTTTGAAGCTCCAAGTAGTGGCACGTATTTATTTGGCAAGAAATCTTTGAAGCTTTAGTAGTGGCACGTAACTGCAGATGGTATGTAGAGCAGCTTTTTGTTACATGTGGATCCATTTCGAATCATTTCGTCCATGGTTACCACTTGAAGTACATTACCCAAACATGTAACAAAGTTTTAACAAAAATAAGAAGAAATGTAAACTAAATGTGAAACCATGGACAAAAATTATACCTGAATCTAGCGGCACACGTAAATCAAGAAGTCATAAGCAACCAAGAAATAAAGCAAACAAAATTAAATTATTCTAGAGTTCAGCATTTAAAAGCAAGGATGTATAAGGTTTTTCCGGTTCATCTATAGAGAGTAGCAAATAAGGACACAACCTTCCAAATATCACACTCATTAGGATCTACATCAACTTTAGGATCCATCTATCACTAGTTTTAAAAATAAGAAACAACAAATAAAGACAAATCCTCCTAGCATAGAATTAAAACGAAAATCCTCGAGGCAATTTAGTTTTAGGGAAATAAAAGATACACAAGCGCAAATGAAACATCTATGATATACATGTTTCTAGAACAAATCACGCATCTTGATCACTAAACCTTCTGCGATCGTTCTTTCACCAAAATCTTTCTTAATAGAGATGTGCCAAAAAGAACAAAGAGTTTTGGATAAAGGCTCAATTATGGAGGATAAATTCAGCATATGTATAGCAAATTCTAGATGTAATCACAGCAACCATACTATATAAATAAATACAAAGATTATACACTTTTAATGAGATCTGAAGATTGCTGACATCATCATGTGAGCAAGTATGCTTTAAATCTATTAGACGGGGGTGGAAAGAGTAAAAAGGACCGATAAACTCTATTGGAATTCAACTTGTAGTGACTTTTGTTCCTCTAAACCACTTATCCACACATTCATAGATATGAATTGTTTGTCGTGACTTGACAATGCCTCGATAAACAGATCATCCACACATTAAGTGCAAAGATTTACCCTTCCCACTGATCACTCGCATATATCTTAACATGAAGCTTCGTGTAGTCCTGTGTCAAGAGAACGTAATAAACAATTAAGGCATTGTAAAAACAACATATCAATACAGAAGTTAAGGCCAACAAGAAAAAAACCAAAGATATAGTTTATCAGCAACATGGTACAACAAAAAAAGTGTCTCTTCAGAAGAAGACTGGGTAAATTTTCGATTCTACTATACTTGTAAAGCTTCATCAACATCTTTAATAAAAAATTGTTTGTATCAGGAAAAATAAATATGGATTAATAATACTAATAAAAATATATTTTATCAGAAAATCCATAACATACAAAGCATAAACTATTTTCTTCTGTAATACTCGGCCTTTTATGAAATACTTGGTACCTCTTTTCTTAGGTCTATCTCATAGGAATACAATACACGTAACCAATAAGCCTCGGCTAACAATAGTTGATCACCTTTACCATCGCCATTTGAGTTCTTATATTTCTCCGGGTTCATCACATGGAATCAAAACAACAAAGAGTAAGGGGAGACAAGTACAAAAGCATCAATGATTAAACAAACAACAAGATGATATGGAAACAAGTCCTACTATACCCGAACTCCATACGATCATGGGATAAAGGGAAGGAATGATGTAGACAACCTCCCCTCCGCTCCTAGGGATGAGAGGTTGCTTCAATAAGAGACCTATGCCTTGAAAAAAAGTATAAATAAAGTAAAACCCAAAACAATAATCGACGATTATAATTATTGGTTTAGACAAATGTTTAATGTCATAACTAAGACCTTCAGCTCCATAAAGCTAGTCAGTTTTGTAGTTTAGATAAGATTCCTAAATCTCTTTAAACCACTATTTCCACATGTGTATATCTCATCTAAGAGCATCTTTTTTATTCTCTTTTGCATCTTTTTAGATACTTCTTCGTAAGGATCCTCCATTTCCTCAAATGCACAAAGCTCCTAAACAAGAGAGCAATAGATCTTAATACTTGTATTAGCTCCTAAACAAGAGAGCAATACTATATTTATTATTTTCTATCTGATTTCTCTTGCGTGCAGTTTTTCTGTCAAATTGGAAATAGTGTTTCAATCGTACATTCTTTGAAATCATCAAAGTTTGTTTGCAATTTATCACAAGAAAGTCTTGGTATTTTATTTTAGTGGATTAAGTTCTCTCTTTTCTCAATGTGTGCGCGTGTGTGTCTTCCATGTATATTTTTCTTTTAAATCCTTATTCTTATGTTACCGGTTGTATTTTTATATCAAATCCTGCTAAACTAATACAAGTATTAAGATTCATTGCTCTCTTGTTTAGGAGCTTTGCGCATTTGAGGAAACAGAATATCCTTACGAAGAAGTATCTAAAAAGATGTAAAATAAAATAAAAAATATACTCTTAGATAAGATATACACAGGTGAAAATAGTGGTTTAAAGAGATCCAGGAATGTTATCTAAACTACAAAATTGACAAGGCTTTATGGAGCTGAAGGTTTTAGTTACGGCATTAAACTTTTGTCAAAAGCAATAACTATAATCGTCGGTTATTGATTTGAGTTCTACTTTATTTATACTTTCTTCAAGGCATTAGTCTCTTATGGAAACAATCTCTCATCCCTTGGGTGGAGGGGAGGTTGTCTACATCATTTCTTCATTTAGCCAATAACCTTATAGAGTTCAGGTATAGTAGTACTTGTTGTTTCCATATCATGTGGTTGTTTGTTTGATCATTGATGCTTTTGCACTTGTCTCCCCTTACTCTTTGTTGTTTGATTTCATGTGATGAACCCGGAGAAATATAAAAACTCAAATGGCGACAGTAAAGATGATCAACTATTATTAGTTGAGGCTTATTTCTTACGTGTATTATGTTCCTATGAGGCAGACCCAAGAAAAGAGGTACTAAGTATTTCATAAAAGGCTGAATATTATAGAAGAAATAGTTTATGCTTTGTAAGTTATGGATTTACTGATAAAATATATTTTTATTAGTATCATTAATCTATATTTACTACTTTTCCTGGTACAAACATGGTTTTTTATTAAAAATGTTGATGAAGCCTTAAAGGTATAGTAGAATTAAAAATATACCCAATCTTCTATGGAGACTCTTTCTTTGTTGTACCATGTTGCCGATAAACTATATCTTTGGTTTTTTTCTTGTTGGCCTTAAGTTCTGTATTGATATGTTATTTTTACGGTGCCTTAATTGTTTATTACGTTCTCGTCACAGGACTACACGAAGCTTCATGCTAAGATATATGCGAATGATCAGTCGGAAGGGTAAATCTTTGTACTTAATGTGTGGACGATGCATTCATCGAGGCATTGGCAAATCACGACAAACAATTCATATCTGACAAACAACTCATATCTATGAATGTGTGGATAAGTGGTACAGAGGAACAAAAGTCGCTACAAGTTGAAGCGAGTAAAAAGTCGGCGCCTTTTTCGTATATAGACCGGTTGCTATATGATTTTTCTTACTTTCAGTTTTTTGTCAAGCTAGGAATAGTGTTTCAACCATATGTTAGGAATAGTGTTTCAACCATATGTTCTATGTCAAGTTAGGGGAATAGTGTTTCAACCATATGTTCTCAAGGTCATAAATTTTTTTTCGCAATTTATCACAAGAGGAAGTGTTGGTATGTTGTTTATAGTTTTATCAACATTAACGACAATTGCCAATATGTTGGTTAAATTCGATCCTCATAAATGAATATTAAGAACCTTAAAGCATTTGGATTACCCTTTTCGTGATTTAAGCGCTATTAGAATCCACAAGAGCAAGGAAATACTTTAGCAATTGACCAGACAATCTTCTTTTCTTTTAAACAACTTTTTAAAGCAAGTAAATATGTTACGGTTAAACATCTATTAAGTAAATGTTTTTAGGATTTTGTACACCAATGTTAACAAGAATAACACAATCAACGGAGGTGCAAAGGATGAAAGCATTTACTCCCCGGTTAGAACAATTAACAAAAAGAATCCAAAGGTGGTTGAAATATTTAAAAAGAAAATTGAATGGCCTAGAAAGTGGTCGAGATATTGAACTTACAGGTGGATTTCTTCAGATAGACATCGAGGTATTTGGAGTAGAAAATAAACGTCGACATTGACATTAAAGCGTTGAAGATGTTTAGAGGTCAGAATTAAGATGCCGATGTCCCAACCTGCATCTGTCAAGATTTTAAGATGATTATAAAAACGAAATCAAGTCCTAATTTTGAAAAAAGTGAGAGACGACTAACCTGTAAACCAAAACTGGAATGAAAACAACCTCTTGTTTTCAGATCGTTAAAAGGAGCTTCATGGGGGAAACGGGTTATGTGAAACACAGAAAAATTGGTGTTCCCTTTAGCATAAGGCTACATTTTGAAGAACACAAATGCATTTTGAAGAACACAAATCTGTATTTACACTCAGCTGAAAAATCAAACAGCGGGAAGAACACATAAAAGAACTGAGGCAGGAAGACCACTTAAAAAATCCGAAAATACCAACCTGTGAGTTTTGAGACAAAATCTGGAGATGCTGAAAATGAAACAGGTTACCGATCTATGACTTTGAGCGATCGATCGACTTGTGGAGCCTAAATTTTGAGCTTAACGACCGGCCGATTGACTGTGGAAACCTGATATTGAAGCTGTGTTTGAGTTTGTACCGCGTTTGAGCTTGAAAAGCTTGTGGCGGCGGGAGAATTGGAGAGTGGAGAGTGTTAGTGTATCCCACATTGGTGCGACACGGTCCTATAAGTGTGTATATATGTTGGAATCTCCCTTCTCTCCACAAGGGCTCTTTTGGAGAGACACTCTTGGACTCCACATATATTTACATGGTATCAGAGCCGGCGTCCCGCACCCCTGTAACCTCATCGAGCCTACCTCTCTGAGGGGGAGTGTTAGTGTATCCCACATTGGTGCGACACGGTCCTATAAGTCTGTATATATGTTGGAATCAAGGGCTCTTTTGGAGAGACACTATTGGACTCCACGTATATTTACAGAGAGTAGAAACAAAGAGAGATTGTCACGGAGAAGAGGGACCTATGGAAACAACATTAGGGTTGAAATTTTACCAAACTATTTATTTATTTGTGATTCTATACATACCCCCTATAGTCTAGTTACACCCCCTGATTTGATTTTTTGTTTTTTTGTTGTTTTTTCTTTTTGTTTTTTGTCTATTTTGTTTGTTTGTTGTCATTTTTTTTTCTTTTATTAATATATTTTGATTTATTATTATTATTATTATTATTATTATTATTATTATTATTGGAAAAACAATCATAATGAATTTAACTTTTATAATTTTTACGTTTTAATAACAATAAACAATAGTTTTTTAAGTAATTACGACACAACGAACAACGTTTATAATTTTATAAAATTATGTCAAATTATATCAAAACGGTTACGTCAAATTTGACCAAATGTCGAATTAATGAATTTAGCATTTATAATTTTTACGTTTTAGTAACAATAAAACAATAATTTTTTTAAAGTAATTACGATACAACGAACGACGTTTATAATTTTATAAAATTATGTCAACTTATATCAAAATGGTTGAACGAATGTATGAAAAATAACAATATAAATAATAATATCAATGCAAAGTTTGGTCCAATATTACAATTGCACGGTGCGTTATATGGATAACGAACATAAATATTTAGTCGAGCACTATACAATGTTTTCTATTCAGCAGAATGTTCTGAGCACGCACAATCCTGGACAAACGGATATGGTGTACAACTGGGTCGACGGATCAAAAATGATGATTTCCGACTAATAATAACGTGAATTTCAATTACCTACAAACGATATAAACCCGAAAGATTTTATAAATAATAAATTATACGTACAACCAATTAGTTTATAAACGACTGAATAAATTCGAACGACAAAAAAAAACATTGAATTATCAATAAATACGAACGGTTATAATTTTATAAATGGTAATAATAATAATAATAATAATAATAATAATAATAATAATAATAATAATAATAATAAATGAAAAGACAACAAAAGACAAAATAGGGATAAAACAAATTTGATAGTCAAATCACGGGGGTATAAAATGAAATGGGGGTATTAATAGCACGACCCTTTATTTATTTATTTTTACCATTTTAACCTTTCAAATTTTTTGAATTTTCACCGAATAGACACGCTTAGGACCGACTTTGACCAAGGCTGTCTAGCTTGACTGACTAGCGTTAATCATAAAGGTCTAGAGAACGTCAAGTGATTAATCTTCGATTAATCGGCCGATTAGACATATTTTTCTAATAATAGTGGGGTACTCACGTGATGCAGCGAATGTCGAACAAGGGTTGGTGAATAGTTATTTTTTTTTGCGAACAATTTTCTTTCAACAGTATTCTATCTTTTAAAAAATATGTAATATTCCGAATAACAATGCGTATTGGCAAATAGTTTTTGAAGTGACCATTAATTTCCTTACGGGATCCATTATGAGTTAAAAATAAAAGTATAGTACATCCTTCAATTTAGAAAATATTATAGTCTTCCTTCTACCGTCCTTCTTTTATTAACAAGCTAGAAGGAGAATGGTTTATACCTTAGATTGCTAGATAACTTCAAGTAATTGTATGATTCTTCACATCCAAGCTCAAATCTCCACGGAAACCATGGAATCACCACCTTCCCCTCTCTTGTTTCTCTCAAACCGTTTCTATGGCTGAAATGGCATCTAAAACATGTCATCTTTCAAAACTTGGCAATAATGGTCATTATAGTTTGATCTTCCTACAAACAACACTAAGGTGCTGTATGTTTTTGAAGAGGTAAAAGGTCTGCAGTCTGCGGACCACATCTGCAGATCATCTACAGAGAAGAGGTGGACTAAATGTCTGTAGACTGCAAGAAGAAGACTGTTTGTTTTTTTAAGTCTGCAGGTTGTGAAAATAAACTGAAATTTAAATAATTTTTTTAAGTAAAACACATGAGTACGTTCAATTTATGATATTAACGAATTTAAGGATCAAAGCAAACATTTATTTTTTTAAATAATAAATAATAAAAATTACATAACCAAAGTTGGATTTACAAATAGTTTGTAAAGCTAAAAATTTGCGTAAGATTGTGAACCAAAGTTCTAATGTTAAAATACATTTGTAGGTTTCAAATAGTTTATAAGTATGATTTACAACAAAAAAACGTCTATTATATGATATTAACGAATTTAAATATCAAAGCAAACATGTCTGTCTGCCCTTGAAGATATTGGTCCATGTCTGCAGACCCTTGAAGATATTGGTCCATGTCTGCAGACCTTGTTCGACATTTAAAAATTGTATTAATTTATTACTAGAATTTAAATATCAAAGCAAACTAGTAATAAATTGTATTAATTTATTACTAGAAGAGCTTTGCAGACCCTTGAAGATATTGGTCCATGTCTGCCCCAAAAAGAGGATGCACAGACCTTTTTAGGTCTGCAGTCTTCGAAAAAACAAACACTCTGTGAAGGTCCATGTCTGCGCGCTGTCTGCATGGCGCAGACAAAAGTGGTCAGGAAGATCTGCAAAGAAAAAACAAACAGCCCCTAAAAAAGGATATCTCTTTAAATGGAAGTTTCCATTCTCCTACTTTTGCCCCCAAACCCACAGTTCTTCTACACCTAGGTCATTCAGTATGTCAACCTTATCCACTAGTTTCACAACTTGGCAAAAATGGTCATTTTCAATTAAATAATCACAATTTGGTCCTTAATATTATCTTAATGAAATATTGGACTTAATTTAAGAATCTACATCACTCCCCTCATTATTTTTCCTTAATCTTCTAAGTCCTTGACTATGATTAATAAAAAGTAAAAAAATTAAAAAAAATAAGTAAAAAACAAGTGACGCTATATAATCTGAAATTATTAGAAAGTAAAATCTTATTTATTAGTTTTTTTGGTAACTAACAATCAGAATCCTAGATTTAAGAAACTATAATTTTGTTATAATTTAATTAACATACATAATTACTAATATGTCCTTATAAATTAATTGGTCCAGAACTGATCTCGTTTTCTCAACTTTTTTATTGGTCTCGATTGAACCTCCTTCTTTCACTTTCTCTTTCTCTCTCTCTCTCTCTCTCTCTCTCTCTCTATATATATATATATATATATATATATATATATATATATATATATATATATATATATATATATATATATACCTAATTAATTAACTTGACCTAATTAATACCTAACATACTACAATATATATCAAATATTAATAATATATTTAATGTTTAATAATACCAATGGGAGTGATGGAAGGTATTTAGGGTTTTTAGATTTTTAGAAAAAATGAGAGAAAAAAGGGTTTTCAAAATGAAATTTAAATGATGGATCTGAGATATGCTTGTGATACGATCAGAAATTGTCACATTCTCACAAGGAGTAGTATATTGTGCTAAGTTATAGCATTTTATCATACATCTTTTTAATTTGCTTAAACAATATCACTCGGATCACAACAAACCAATTCATATCATCCGGTTCAAATTCATACCATCTTTTTAGTTGGTTTAAGATCTTAAAATTGGATGGACTTATATATATATATATATATATATATATATATATATATATATATATATATATATATATATATATATATATATATATATATATATATATATATATATATATATATATATATATATATATATATATATATAGACTAAATATCAAATGGGAACCAATATTTTCCTAGGAACCGTAGGAACTTTTTTACTAAAATTTTTTTTTTTCAAAAAAAATGACATAATACACCTAATCGCATATATTTAAGACCTTTTGTAAAAAAATTGAAAAAATAATATATATACACGAAATGTGCACATATGCACGAAACGTGATCATATACACATGTGCGAAAAAAATGCATATATGCACATTTCGTGTATACATATTATTTTTCAAATTTTTTTTGACAAATATAAGCGACTAGATGTATTATGTCATTTTTTTTGAAAAAAAAAATTTCAGTCAAAAAGTTCCTACGGTTCCTAGGAAAATATTGGTTCTTCCTTGAAACGGACTATATATATATATATATATATATATATATATATATATATATATATATATATATATATATATATATATATATATATATATATATATATATATATATATATATAGAGAGAGAGAGAGAGAGAGAGAGAGAAATTAAAGAGAAAGAGAAAGAGGGAGGTTCAATCGATTCGAGACCAATAAAAAAGTTGAGAAAACGAGATCAGTTCTGAACCAATTAACTTATAAGGCATATTAGTAATTATGTATATTAATTAAATTATAACAAAATTATAGTTTCTTAAATCTAGGATTCTGATTGTTAGTTACCAAAAAAAAACTAATAAATAAACTTTTACTTTTTAATCATTTCAGATTATATAGCGTCACTTGTTTTTTTACTTATTTTTTAGTCTTTTTCTTTATTTTAATAGATAATTATAATCATTTTTCCGTCAAAATTCTTTTTTTCCTTGTATCATTTGATTCATACGATTTCATTTATTAATGATTATAAACACAATGTAGTTTTATATTTATATTGAATTAGTTTTTAACTATATTTGTAGACGTGAAAAACTTCAAATACAGTTGTAATCATCTATGGAAATAGTTGTAAATATAAAATGAATAGAACACAATGCAAAGATAAAAAATACAATATATTTGTAGAATAAAATACAATTTTAATTATAAATGATTACAACAAAATGTAGATAAAAAATACAATGTAGTTTTAATCATAAATGATTACATCACAAATATACTATGGGTTTTTTATTTATTCTTGTGCTAAATCTTTTTGACTTGAAATGGACTAATTTAACACATGAACTTTTGCTCATTTTTTCTGTTAAAATCTGCATGTTTATGTAACGAGCATCAGTAAACCACTAAACCTAACAAATTTAATGTACTTTAATCTAGTAATTGTAACTATCAAGTGTCAATAAGCCATTACTCATTCGATAGCCTAAACAATAAAGTAGCAACATTGACAAACAAAATTACGAGTAGACTGACATAATATACCAACAAAATTAGAAACAATTAACTAGTATACTACTTAGAGCAAATTTATAACAAAGGTTCTAATCATTTATTTAGACAAAGTTATAATCATAAATAATTATAATGGATACATGTAAATACAATAAAAAGATCAAAAAGATGTTAAAATAATTTATTTATGTAATTCATAGTTATAATAAAAATGATTATAACAAGTGTTCTAATCATTTATTTAGCTCATTTATGTAGTCCTAGTTATAATAGAAAATGATTATGATGGTTGTTTTTATACTTTGAATGGATATGAAATCTATTACTAGACTTGAAAAAATCACTTAGCTTCTTCCATCATGTCCACTTTCATCCTGTCATGTTGTACTCGTCACCTTGCATATATGATTAGTAGTTCCTTGGAACTCCCATCTTTCTAATTATACAATCCACTCCTACATTAACACATGTACCATCTCCTAAGAATGTTATACATTTCATATATTGTAGAAAATTAGGACTTGAGACAAAAAAGCTATTTTTCTAAATTAATTTATTATAACCCTATTTCAATCTAATTAAACAAAACATTCATACATATAAGTAATGTTCCCATTAACTCGTATACATAAAAAGGAGACAAATTATTACTTGGATTAGCTAACATGTTTCCATAGTATGACATCTGTCCCACATTATTCCCATTAGATTTTGAGTTGGCATCAGATGGAAAAATAGGCTCCACTTTCTTCACTCATTGATCGACACTGACTGCTACTTTGGCTTCGATGATTCAACTTTCGTTTCTACTTTGAATTCACCATTATTAGGTGCAACACCTGTTGCTATCTCTATGATCGAGCTCTCTTATTTTAAAACCAATTATAAACATCTGTTTAGAGATCTATCCGTGTTGTGATAATTCGGATGTGATTTCTTTTATTTTCTGTTTTCTTGGGGTTCAGTTTCCTTGCTCAAAAAGAGGTTCTGGTTTGATGTGCGGTCGGCGATTCCCAAAAGTTGATCTAGGGTTTATGTGTTCTGATGAATACGTAGGTTAAGTAAGGAGAGGGAGCGAGAAAGAGAGAGAGAGAGACAGAGTTTAGGAATTGATAAAATTAGGATAATTATTAATGACCTTAACACCTCTATGTTATCAATAATATAATTTTTAGAATTATAATTTATTAATACTTACAAATTCATAAGCTTAATTATAACCATAGATCTAAAATAATTGATGGTTGAGATCTGGTCTCGCGTTCTCAACCTTTTAGGGTTCTCAAATGAACCTACTTCTCTCTCTCTATATATATATATATATATATATATATATATATATATATATATATATATATATATATACATACATACATACATACATACATACATACATACATACATACATACATACATACATACATACATACATACATACATACATACATACATACATACATACATACATATATATATATATATATATATATATATATATATATATATATATATATATATATATATATATACATACATACATACATACATACATATATATATATATATATATATATATATATATATATATATCATTAAATAAGTAGAATTTTTTTGGTACGAAAGGTAAGAAGTGCATCATTGTGACAACTAAAAAGTTTTACGTATATAAGATATAATTTGACACTTAAAAGTTTTATAGATGGACAAAAAAGTCAAAGGAGGTGAAAATATGAAAATGTATAGATTAAGACATTTTATTAAGTCAATATGATGTATTACTTCATTTAGAAATTGGTCTTAATTATGTATGGGCAGAATTGGAATTTAAGGATAAAAAATGAAGAAAATATTCAACAATCTATAAAAATTAATATCTCAAAATCTAAAAAAAATCATCAAGGTGACTTTTGTAATATTTGAGATAACAAGAATACAAGAACAAGATTCAGGTTATTTGAAGTTATAACGAAAAAGTTATGAAGGTTTTAAAATGGCTCAAAAGTGACAAAAATGGCCAAGTGGTCATGTTCAAGGGTCTATAACAAAAGTTCTAGAAAGAATTGGACTTAAGTTAGTAAGTAGAATTTGTTAAGCTTATTCCCTCCTTTTCAAGGATATAAAGTTTGTAAAATTTGGATGTCCATGTAAAACTTATGCCTAAGTGAAAATGGGGATAATAATGGATAAATGTTGGTAATTATTTTAGAATTTTTAATGAAAAAAAAGGACCAAATCAAAATCGAGCCTGGTTTCCCCAATCTTCCTATGTGTGCATATGGTTTGGGATTCACCAAAATCAGAAATTGAGAAAGAGGGAACACACACAAAAAAATCGATTCATGTGTATGCATGTTTTTGTGTTCGTAAAATCGAAGATCGAGAGAGACATAAAATGTTCAAGAGAAAACGAGAGGGACAGAGTCGACCTTGGTCCTTGTGGTTCTCGACTCTAGTAAACAACAAGAGTGACGGAGATAGAAATCAGAAATCGGGATAGGGGAAGAGTTACAACAGCAGGGATTCCGCTGTTGGAGGGAGAATGACGACGCCTAGTAATATCAAGTATTTTAGTCGTCGTTGAGCTCTATTTTGAGTGAAATATATATTTGAAACTGTTATATTACTCACGTTTTTGTGTCTAGTGCTTGTGTGCGAAATATATACAATACACGGGTTAAAAGCATGCAAAATGGCGAAGTTTGGATTGAAGTCCATTTTCAGGCGAAAGCATACGCGCGCCGCGGTGCAGAAGCCACGCGTGCCACGAATAGTCAAAGTATCGGATCAGAGTTTCAAATTTAAAAAGCGAATATCGGGGTTACAGATAAGGACGCGCCGCGGATTTCACCTTTGCGCGCAGCGTCCAGGAAAATTTTGCAACTATAAATAGAGGCTTCCGGTTCGTGATTCGGGAGAGAAGACCCGACCTTTGAGTGGAACTCAGGTCTCTTCGACTCGTATTTTCATAGTTCTTTGATTGATAGTTGGTAGTTGCGTAGTTTTAGTTTATTTCTTGTTTTTCGGTTTTGTTTATCGCGTGTGAGCAACGGTTCTGACTTGTAGAATCTGTTTGACCACGTGAATCTGGATTATCGACCGAAGTCAGAATCATTCGGCTTCTGGTTTGATTTAGTTTTAATGCAATCATTCGGGTTTGGTTCTTTTTCGGTTTCGATTTCGATTTGCGATTATTGTTCGTTTGATCGTTTGTTTGGTATTTGGCGATTCTGATTTTCTAAGTATACCTCGGGGTCAGAACGTTCGATTTAGTTCGATCGAGATTTGGATTGGAATAGTTTATAATCGCAAGTTTATGTTTTCGGTATCTTTCGTATTGTTGGATTTGGTTAAGTGTATGGGACGACACCATCTATAGAGTGACACTATAAATCGATTATTTCTTGACACATAATTGAACCACTGACTCCATGGTTCGACCCTTACTTCCATTTAGCTAATGTGCTTGTAAGGTACTAAATCTTGTATTTTTGACTGCATCGACGACTGCGACGATGTCGAATTTTGGCGCCGTTGCCGGGGAGTTGTGCGCTTGAAGTACTGTGTCAGTTGGTATTTTTAGTTCTAGTTTTGGTATTTTGATTTGATTTGGTTTTGTTTTTGACGGTCGTCTGCACTTGTGCATGCGTACACGTCGAGGTGAACAATCGTCACCTCTTCTTTTCGATTCTGAGATTGAACGGACCGCGCGTAGAAATCGTATGCGTAGACGGTTAGTCAACCTAAGTTTAAATGATGTAGTAGTCGAAAATATTACCAATGAGCCGACAGGCGACGTAATGGGGGGCCATCGTTTGTGCCCCCAGTTCTAGTAAACCTTAATGGAGCCTCTACTAGTAGTGGTGGAGGTGTAGTTCAGCCCCTACACCTAGGGCTAGCACGGTGCGGTTCGGTGCAGTTTTTGGGAATAACCGCACCGCAAACCGCAAATGCGGTTTTTTATATGTTAGAACCGATCGGTGCGGTTTCTTTTTGCGGTGCGGTTTTCATGCGGTTTCGGTGCGGTTATTAACCGCATGTCATTGGTGCGGTTTTTAACCGCAAGTATTAATTTCGATCCAAATGTGCGGTTTTTTCTGCACTTCAACATAACTTTTTTTCAGATTCCGCATAACTTTTTTTGACAATTGACAACTATTTTGCGGTTTAAACTTTAAAGAGAAACGGTAATTAGCAATTAACATCTCAAGACACCACCATAAAATCAAACATCCAAGTCTAATACATTTCAAGACACCAACATACAATCAAACATCCAAAGTCTAAACCAATAACATAAAGTAATTAGCAATTAACATCTTAAAGGCACCAAAGTTCATCATGTTGCAAATCAAAACAAAACGATAACTCCAAAAGTCTTCTAAAATTCTAATCTTCATCAAGTGCAACACCTCAACAACTTGTCATTAGAACTTTCTTCCCGTTTCATAGAATACAAGTAAACAAGCAAAATCATTAGTTACTCAAAAGTTACAAAACCATGAAAACATAAGAAACTATAAAAAATTAATAAGAACATGTTAATTGAGTAGTAGCAACAAACAATTCAATCATTTTTTGTTAAGCATCATCGAATGCTTTTTTACCCTTTGAGAATATATATCTACATAAAAACATGATAATATTAGTAATTTAGTTTCATAATATGTATGTGAAATTTGAAGTAAAAAAATATGGAGAAAAGTTTACCGATTTTCATAGTCGCCATCTTCTCATTAAATTCATCCATATCTTTACTTGACATAGTACCACCAAGCTCAAGATCCACCGGTGTATTCCGTATCCAATCTTGGCTACAAATTAGAGCTTCCGCGGTGTCCGTGTTAAGTCCAGCCCTATATTTATCAATAACTCTGCCGCCGGTACTAAAGCTCAATTCCGATGCAACCGTCGAGATCGGAATTGCAAAAACATGTCTAGCCAGTTTAGACAATATGGGAAACTTGACTGAATTTCCTTTCCACCAACCCAAAAGATCAAAAGTTTGGTCCCTCTTTTCCCTTCCATCTGCTAAATATATCTCTACCTCACTCTTTTCCCTTCCATCTTCATCATCATATTTATCAAATTCAAGCTCCAAATCAATATCCATTTCACTAAAACTACTTGAGTTTTCACTAAAACCACCGTCTTGTCTGTTTTGCACATTCATTTTCTCCCCTTTGTTTTTGTAATAGGTAAACAAATCCTCAAGAGTCTTAGTCACCTTTCCTAGTATCTCCTTGCTGTTCTCAGAATTCTTTCCATAAATCGTTTCAATGCAATAATTGACGTATCTTAGCTTGTTGCGTGGATCCAAAACAACCGCAACATACAATAGATAATTCATGTTATCTACACTACAAGGAAAGGGGTTATTACCGGCGACAAATGTCGCCGCTAAAGATAATAAATGTCGCCGCTAATACCTTTAGCGGCGACATGTCGCCGCTACTGAGTCGCCGCAAATAGTTCGTCGCTAATGCCTAAACGTCGCCGCTAATGCGTCGCCGGTAATAGATGTCACCGCAAATGACTCTCGTCGCCGGTAAAGACGTCGCTGCTAATGGTTGCCTCAGTTTCCGGTGATGACGTGTCACCGGAGATGGCGTCGCCGCTAAAGAGAACAACTGTCGCCGCTAAAGGTAATTTTTATTATATTTTTAAATTATTATTATTATTATTATTATTATTATTGTTATTATTATTATATTTTTTAGAATTATGAATACTTTTAATATAAAATCAAAATTGTAATAAATGAAGCAACATACGCGATAAACAATTCCAAACAAATACTAATATCTAAAACATAATCTTCTTTACACAAATTAACATAGTTAAACAACAAAAATAACAAACTACTCTAAGTCGTCGTCTTGATCATCTTGATCGCTTTCATCACCTTGGGTATCCCCGGCACCCTTGCTCGTTCCACCACCGTGTCCTGGCGTGTACGTACGTAAAAATTCTGCCAACGCATCTCTGTGTCTTGGATCCTCAAGCATCTGTGCAAGCGCATCCTTCAAAAAAATAAAAATGTATATTATTAGTTAAAAACAAATTAATTATTTAACAATGAAGTAGTTAACAATTAATATTTACCTTTGTAGGTGCTTCTTGGGAAGGTTGGCCAACATCAAAATGAGGCGGTATTGTCGGAGTCACGGGAGGTTTACGACCAATCCCTTTGTAATGTCCACGGCGAGAACCCAACACCTTTTCAAATACCCCAACTTCCTTCGCGGGTTCCGGGGAGGGATCGTTTAATAACTCAAACTCACGTTCCAACTCAATCTGCATTTTACATAAATAAATAAAAAGTTAGCATTTTACATATATTAAATATAATAATGATGTTGAACTAATTTTTTTGTATAAACACTTACATATTGTTGATAAGCCAGGTCACTGCCCCATGTCCCATCTTTGCGGGTGTGAGCCTTCTTGAATTGTTCGATTTTCTTTCTACCCTGTTTAACAATAAAAAATTAGATTTGAAACAAAGCATTATCGATTTGAAAC
Organism: Cichorium intybus; assembly: GCA_023525715.1. Lineage (NCBI taxonomy): Eukaryota > Viridiplantae > Streptophyta > Magnoliopsida > Asterales > Asteraceae > Cichorium > Cichorium intybus. The sequence continues at coordinate 66,309,850 of CM042012.1, read as the reverse complement.
AAGCGGTAATATATATACAAAGCATTACCGATTTGAAACAAGCGTTGGTATATGTGCTTGTCCCCCCACGGTTGGTGTATTGTTGTTTTTGACGGGTTCCTTTGTTAGCATCAGATCGCCGTCGATATTCTGGTGTGCAAAAAAAGTCTATAGTTTTGTTCCAATTTTGAAGAAGCATACCCTCGGGGGGGGGGGGGGGGGGGTGAGCTCTAGCCCTGTCTATATCATTATATCCTCCTGCCTCATCAAACTCAACTTTTGCATCACTTTTCCGGTCCCTATACCGCTTCATCAGCACCGCATCAATACCACCCTTCAAATGCATACGCTCGCAATCATCCTCAATCGAATCAAAATCGAAGTTCCTCTACAAATTAAAAATAACTTAGTCAAGTAAAAATAAATAAATAAATAACATACAAAAATAAAGTTATATAAATAATTTACCTTGAGATGCTGTACTAATGCATCCTTCTCGGCTTTGCTAACAGTGTTCCAATCTTTTCGATCAAAGGACATGTTATTCCACATGTATATCCCCACCTCACGAACAAAGAGGTCATACGGTCTACCCCATTAGCGGCGACAGCGTGTATTACCGGCGACAAGAGACGCGGGTTCTCTGTGTCGCCGGTAATACCGGCTGTCGCCGCTAATGGCGTCGCCGGTATTGCCGGTGTTTCTTGTAGTGCTATGTGTTAAGTTGGTGAAGTTTTTGTTTTCAAAGTTAGGCAAGCCTTTGGTGAAGGTTTTCAAAGTTAGGCAAGCCTCCTTCTTTGATTTGAAAAATTCACATTTCACATTAAATTAAGTATATTATATACATTCTCAAATGTATATAAATAGGGAGCTTCACTTGTGTTTTAGATGCACCACAACTCAATACATATAAGAATTGAGTGTATCTCTTGTAATCTCCTCATTCAAATAAAATCTAGTTGTAGCCCGTGGACGTAGGATTTGCACCGAATCCGAACCACGTAAAAATCCTTGTGTTCTTCTTGCTTTATTTTCATGAGTTTGTGTGTGTGTGATAGTGTTTCCGCTGCGTGTACCCTGTCCGATTCCTAACAACTGGTATCAGAGCTTCGGGTTTCGGAGGAGTTCTCGGTTTTAGAAATTAGCGTATGCTCTGTGGTTGCAGTTTTGACTGATCTTCCACATCAGAAACTAATTTCTATTAATCGTATTAAAGGTGTCTCGGTACTTTGAAGGGTACTGTTCTGTCACACAAAAGTACTATAAAAGATTTGTCTTTTGTTTGTCGTAATGGCTGAAGACAAGGTTGTAATCGAGAAGTTCAACGGTTCTGACTTTAGCTGGTGGAAAATGCAATTAGAAGCATTGCTATGTCAGAAAGATTTGGACGTGGTACTTGGAGACAAACCGGAGAAAATGGAAAAAGCTGTTGAAGATGTGTGGAACTCAAAGGACAAGAAAGCTAAGGCGATTATTACATTGTCGTTGGAAAGGAGCGTTGCTTTCAACATCATGAAGGAAACCACGGCACGTGGTATGATGGATGCTCTGACGAACATGTATGAGAAACCATCGGCGGCTAACAAGGTGTTCTTGATGAGGGAGCTGTTCACTACAAGGATGAATGAGGAAGGTTCAGTTACGGTTCACATTAACAATCTAAATTCAATTCTGTCCAGATTGTCATCTGTGGGAATTAAATTTGATAACGAGACTCAAGTTTCACTGCTACTAGCTTCACTACCTGATAGCTGGTCTGGAACAGTAACCGCTGTTACAAGTTCAGTGGGGACCAGTGGTATGACTTTTGAAGGAGTTAGAGATTTGGTTCTTGGCGAGGATGTCAGACGCAAGAATCAAGGTGGATCTTCTTCTTCTTCTGAGTTATTAAATATCGGAAGAGGTAGAGGGAATAGCAGGAATAGTGGGAGCAGTGGGAGTCGGGGAAGAAGTTCATCTAGAACTTGGAAGAATGTGAAGTGCTGGAATTGCCAAGAGGTGGGACATGTTAAGAGTCAATGTCCAAAGAAAGAATTAAACAGTGTTGGTGCTGAGAATGTTTATCAGGAAGATGCATTGATACTCAGTATGCAAAACTGTGTAGACTCTTGGGTCATGGATTCAGGGGCTTCGTTTCACGCCATGGACAACGGAGAAACGATGGTGAATCTAAAAGAAGGAGATTTTGGGAAGGTACGGTTAGCAAATGACAAGATGCTTCAAGTAACGGGCATAGGAGATATTGATATTGTTACTTCGTTGGGAACTACATGGAACCTGAAAAATGTCAGGGTGATTCCGGAGCTGAAGAAGAAATTGATTTCTGTTGGTCAGCTGGATAAACAAGGACTGGAAGTAAGGTTTGGTGGTGGTAAATGGAGGGTGGTCAATGGTAATTCGGTGATTGCTCAAGGTATGAAGCGTGGGTCATTGTATATGGTTGAGGTACCTGCTGAGGGAAGTATGACCGTCCCGGTTAAGCATGACAAAATCTGGTTCGCTAAATCTAGTGCTAAGAGAGTTCATTTTGCAAACATGAACTCTCTTAGCACTAGATTTAGCGAACCAGATTTTGTCATGCTTAACCGGGACGGTCATACTTCCCTCAGCAGGTACCTCAACCATATACAATGACCCACGCTTCATACCTTGAGCAATCACCGAATTACCATTGACCACCCTCCAAATTACCATTGCTCAAGGTATGAAGTGTGGGTCATTGTATATGGTTGAGGTACCTGCTGAGGGAAGTATGACCGTCCCGGTTAAGCATGACAAAATCTGGTTCGCTAAATCTAGTGCTAAGAGAGTTCATTTTGCAAACATGAATTCTGGAGCCAAGGGGATGTTAGCTGAACGAGTCGAAAAGTCTAAACCATTCAGGGGATTTTGTGACAGTGGGAGCACGAGGTGTGTTCCGGGTACAGTTACAAAGAGCCGTTGGGTTTTGAAGACTAAGACTGAAAAATTCTCTCCTGTTGGAAGTTTGCAAAGTTTGGAGAGTGTTAGTGGTCCTCGGTGTATCTCTGGATCCGGTGGAGTGTCCAAGCCGGTTGAGACAGGGGATGAGTCGGTGGCGGTATTGACCACGACTGAGTCGGTAGCGGGATTGGCTACGACTGAGTTGGAGCTTGTGGTAGCTTCAACTGGCCCTTCTAGTACTTGAAGATGAGGGGCGGCTACAACTAAGGGAATTTGACTGAGTCTTAGCTTGTTCTTGTGAACAGGAAGCTTGGAAGACTTGTTATAGGAGATTAATGAAAGATGTTCAAAATCTTCAAGTGGGAGATTGTTAAGTTGGTGAAGTTTTTGTTTTCAAAGTTAGGCAAGCCTTTGGTGAAGGTTTTCAAAGTTAGGCAAGCCTCCTTCTTTGATTTGAAAATTTCACATTTCACATTAAATTAAGTATATTATATACATTCTCAAATGTATATAAATAGGGAGCTTCACTTGTGTTTTAGATGCACCACAACTCAATACATATAAGAATTGAGTGTATCTCTTGTAATCTCCTCATTCAAATAAAATCTAGTTGTAGCCCGTGGACGTAGGATTTGCACCGAATCCGAACCACGTAAAAATCCTTGTGTTCTTCTTGCTTTATTTTCATGAGTTTGTGTGTGTGTGATAATGTTTCCGCTGCGTGTACCCTGTCCGATTCCTAACACTATGTTGTCCCAATATTTATCATCAATAACAATATGTAAGTATTAAATTGATGAAAACAAAATAGTAATTAAAAAAATTGATTATACCTAGCATTCTCCCAATCAGCATCACTTGGAGCACCAACTACTTTAGTCTTCCTTTTCCTTTTTCTCGTGCTCCCTTCCAAATCGTTCTCTGCCTCTGTGCGAAAATAAGCTCCATAAGAGGGATCTATCATGCAAAGCCTAATGAGAAAATAAAACGCACACACAAAAGCATGTTCACGTGGAGTGGGTGGTGGGTGGATTAATGAGTTAATGACAAGTATAGAGTTAAAAAATAACCTCCAATTTTATAATAGAAAATGAACACAAATATTATTGTTATCAAAATCTATCCCTGTAACACAAATGTGTACATAAAATTATTCAATAAAGTGTTAGGATGAAAGCAATGAATACAAATGCAAGTGAACTTACCAAAAGATTCCTCAGGCATGTATAATTAATGACCAAAGTTGTTTTTTTAAGTCAAAACACTGTCAACTAATATACTTCAAAGTTTATATAATATCATCCTCTCATATATAAGTGATAACAGGCAGAAATTGTATTCACCGAAGATGATGACTAGTTGACTACAGCGGAGATGATGACTACAATCTACAGGGAAGCAATGGAATGACAATGAAGAAAACTTACTCACCGGAGATGATGACTAGAACGACGAACTGAGCAGCTCTGTTGCATTCGAAGATGGTGGAAGCCTCTCGGAGCCGGCGGTGGCAGAGTAGACGGTTGAAATCGATCAGACAGTGGCAGCCTCTAGGACAGTCGGCTTGTGGCGAGGAAGACCGGAGGACCGCAGGCGGGCGGCGGCAACACAACAGATCTTCGCTGGAGAAGAAAGGCGGGAACCCTAAATCCTGCACATGAGAGTAAAGCTTGAAAATCGAGAGACGAGAACTGATGAGTGAAGACGGTAATACGACTGACAGTGGCTGCCTCTTGGAGCCGGCGACAGTGGAAGGTTGCAAGCGGCCGGAAGGGAGGACTTCTCGAACCCTAACCAAAATCGCATGAAGCCTGAATTGAAGTTCAGAGAGAGAACTGTGAAAGTGAACGAGAGAGAGGGAAACCAAAATTTCAATCGTTGCGTATTTTTTTTAGATAATATAATATAAATTAAATAATATTATTTATATATAATTAATATAATTATATGCGGTTCGGTGCGGTTTTTAAGCGGTGCGGTTCGGTTTTTTTTGCGGTGCGGTTCGGTTTTTTTTCTTTTTGCGGTTTTTAAAATTAAAAACCGCACCGCACCGAATATTTTCGGTTTTTGAAAAATAAAAACCGCAGGTGCGGTTTTTGCTTCGGTTTTGGTTATGCGGTTTCGGTTAATGCGGTTTTTTTCGGTTTTTTCCGTTGGGGTGCGGTTTTTGCTCACCCCAACCTACACCTATTCCACCATGTATTCAATCTACATTTCCACTCAATAGTCAACCAATCCCAAACCCTGGTGGGAATTCTGCATCTGTTGTGTTGACCTGGGGGCGCCGAACCGTGATGGCACCCCATGTCCACGTCAGCCAGTGCAAGTTCCGCAACCACAACAACAATCATTCCCAGTTCATAAACCTCACACACCTATCTTACAACAACCACAACCACAACCGCAACAACAACAATATCAGTATCAGCCTGGAGATCATGCATATGATGACGAGGACGAGGGTTGGATGCCGAACAACCCTGTCAACTAGAACCAGCAATGGAATCGAGGTCAGGGACCTCCGCGTCAACAACAACAGCAACACCAGGATCAATGGCAGGGACAACAAAATTACAACAATGAATTGCATAATACTGGTAACTTCGTTCCTCCTTTGTATTTTGCTCAACCGATCGGGCAATCGGTTGCGTCGCACTTCCAACCGTGGGAGTATGACGATGCATCGCCAATCTATTTTCCCGACAATGTTGAAAGTCAAGTTGAGATTAGACCTTAGTTGCTAGGAGTATTACCAGAGTTTAGGGGATATAGGCTGGACGACCCGTACAACCATTTGTACGAATTTTTAGTGATAGCTAATGCCAACATCCCTAGGAACGCAAACATGAATTTCTTTAGATTAAGGTTATTCCCTTTTACTCTTAAGGATAAGGCCAAATATTGGTTTACGTCTCTGCAAACGAATAGCATCACGACATGGGAACAGCTCAAGACAAAGTTTTTACAAGAATTCTATCCCGCGAGTAAGACTTCGGAGATCTGAAGGGCAATCCAAGACTTCCAATAAAAACCTAGAGAAGCATTCCACGACGCCTTTGAAAGACTTAAGGAATTAATGAGATCGTGCCTGCATCCCGAGTTTTCGAGGTGGCAGCTCGTCAAGTTCTTTTACGACGGAGTAGACACAACCAACCAGGCTATGATAAATGCATTGTCAAGTGGAACCATCATGATGCAAGACCCAGAGGCAGCTTGGAGATTTTTAGAACAGTTGAGTAACGGTTCTAAAACGAACTATTCTTTAAGGAAACCAGTCAATACAGCAGCAGCTGTCGGGATCGATAATGAATGGAAGAAAGAAGTCAAGAAGGAAATCGGGGACTTGGATAGGAAATTTGACCGATTGATGACGACCCTTTAGCAAGCACCGCAGAACCAGCATCAAAACAATTAGCAAGGGCAGAGGACCCAAGAAGTGAACCAAGTATACGGTCAAGGTCAGTATAATAATAACGGACGACCGTACACACCTTACAATCAGGGCGGTCAAAATTACAATGGTATTAATCAGGCATACAACAATCGACAAAACAACTATCAGGGACCACCACCCAATCAGCAACGCCAGTTCCAAACCAGTCAACAATAACGGTCCAAGCAGCAGTAACAACAACAGGAATTCAACCAACAACAATCGTAATGTTCCAGAAACCCAGGAGGAGATGATGGCAAAAATGTACGAACTTGTGAATGCAAGTCAGCAACAGACGCAAGCTAACGCAAAAGCCATCGCCAACATGGAGCAACAGATTGCGCAAATGGCTGAAGATCAAAGGAAAATGGATAACGGCAAGCTTCCCAGCAACACGGAAGTGAATCCAAATCATACCCAACGGGCTGGAAAGGAACACGTAAATGCAGTGGAGAGTAGCACACCAGAGAAAGTGTGGAGGAAGGTAACCATGGAGGATTTGGTAGGGACAGAAAACAAGGACGAGGGCATACAAAAGGAGGGACAGTCGACAATAGCTGTCCTTAAGAAGAAAAAGGCTCCTAAGTTAAGGAAGAAGCAAGGCACACCAAGTAAGTCGTCTATTAATCAACCCTTGCTTGATGAGTTGAAAGATGCCCCTGAGGATTCAAAGGATTTAAAGGAGATGTGTCAAGAGAAAAAGAAGATCAAGGTTCCAACACCGTAGAAAGTCCGCCTTACGATCAAAGCAAGCGAGGCATTGGTGGGTACATTGCCCAAGAAAGAGAAAGACCCTGGCTCTCTGTATATCACTGTCACTATCGGTGATGTGGTCATCCGAAACACATTGCTAGACTTAAGGGCCAACGTGAACGTGTTGCCTGGCTATCTGTACGACAAATACAAGAACGAGGAACTAGAGACAGCAAGAACGGTCCTGCAATTGGCGGATCAATCCACGAAGGTTTCATGAGGAAAATTAACAAATGTGATTGTCAAAGCGGGTGACTTCTTCTACCCAGTGGATTTCTTGGTCATGGAATACGAAAGTTTGGAGGACGCACCGGCGTTAATCTTGGGACATCCCTTCTTAGCTACGGCTGGAGCCGTTATTGACTGCAAGACAGGTGATTTGGATATCACCTTTCGATCGAGGAAACGAAGATTAAACATGTTTGGATGTCCGTTGACACTTCCACCAGGATATGACAGTCAGTATCTGAACAGAAGACCTTTGATGATGCCAAGAATGGATGGTAAGGGCAAAAGCACTAGAAATCAAGGCTAGTATAGTGAGGATAAGGATGAAGTAATCCTCTGGAAATCACAAGGACACCCACTCAATTCGGTGGACAAAATACATCTGTGGGATAGGATCAATATGATAGAAAAGCAACATCAAGTGGTTACAAAAGAAGTTAGAAATCGTGAAGCAAAGGTGTTTCAAATCCTGGACACACAGCAACAGTGGATCAATCAGGTTAGCGATCTGATGACACAGTTAACAACATTAATGGCTACAATAGTTCACGACATCGCGCCGGAAATGGGAAAAATTGTGTCACAGAAAAAGTAAACGGATCACGGTCTGGCTGAAAGACGTTAAACTTAGCGCTTGGTGGGAGGCAACCCATTTCGTAGGTAGGTTAGGTTTTTGTTTTTAAGGTAAATGAAAAGGATTTATCGTCATCATCGCAAGAAATCAGGGTACGAAGCAAGTATGGGGTCAAAGTATAAGGAATTGGTAAGATTGAAGGGCGCGACGCGGGGAAGACCAAGACGCGCCACGTGTGTTTAGGAGAACCCGATGCGTAGGCGTTTTCGTTTGAGCACGAACTACGCGTTAACATTCACCGCGTCGCGGTTTTTGATCGGACAAAACCGTTTAACCAGATGGCTCAGTAGGACGTGCCATACATGCCAGAGCACCCATTCCTACTATTTCCAGTTGTACTGGAGGAGACGCAGGGGTACCAGGCTCGGCTTCGAGCCATCTGCACGTGTTCGGTCCAGCCGGCAGTATACTTTGACCGAGCGGTGTTGACCGCTGCAGGACTATGGGATTAGCTGCTGCCCTTCCTCCACCGCACCTGGACCCATACGGAGGGGGCATTCACATTTACATGTTGGGGCTGGGATTGACTCATGGCACGGGAGGACGACGTTGCCTACAAGGAGCTCATGCTTGAGTTCTTTTTTACTTGCAGATACGAGTCGGCCTCGGAGGATCCTAGGGCCCGCCTCATCAGATTCAGGCTCGGGGGACAGAGCCGGGAGTGCACACTCCGTGATTTTTCTAGACGCACAGAGATCTACACCAGCGAGGAGATTGCCAGCATCCATTTCCCGCCTTTCCTGGCTACTTGCATCACTGATCAGCCAGAGAGGGAGACTGATGAGATCATTTGGGCACGGATGTCCAATGATCAGTTCGAGGCCGGCGGGTCCAAGGAGAGCCAGTTATGCGACCCACTTCACAAACTCCTGCACCGCATCATCTTCACATCCATTGCACAACACAAGGGATGTGAGAAGGTGCCCCGTGATGACATGTTCTACATGTGGGCTCTTACTGACCCGAGCAGGTTCCTCAACCTGCCATTCACCTTAGCCGTTTTCCTGACATCTAGAGCCTCGGGCTCGAGCGCGAGGAGTCCGATGACCAGTGGGCCTTCATCACGCGACTGGCCCGATCATATGGCATCCTGACTGCTGATGTCATCACTCATCTGGCTCCGGTGGAGCCCCAGAGGGCACATACACATTATTTAGAGATGATGAAGGTGCTCCAGCTTTTGAGCTGAGACCGGGCATGTACAAGATACTACCAGAGATTGAGCCGATTAGACGCCCGGCAGGCCAGCATGCGCAGGTACTGCCTCCAACAGAGCCAGAGGATGAGGAGGACAAGGAGGATGATGCGTCATTGATCAGGCCCACCCAGAGGAGGAGATTGGAGGCACCAGTCTAGCTACCACCGCAGCCACACCCAGCACCACAGTCTGTAGACGTACGGACTGCCTTGCAAGACATTGTTGCGAGGTTGACACGGTTGGAGGATCAGCAGTAGTGGATGGCAGAGTCGTTGCGAGAGCTCCTTCTTCACGCTGGACAGGTACCACGACGCTTCCCCGCTGGAGGCCATGATGACGAGGCTGGTCTATCTGGGACACAACATGAGGGTGATGATTGACTGTATTTTCTTTTTGTTATTTTTGGAAACATTGTACATAAGCCTACTATTAGTCGTTTTTATTTTGTTGCTTTTATGTTTAATGTTTGTTTGAGTGTTTTGTATGCAAGTACCAACAAGATCAAACCGAGGAGTTGTATCACACCAAGTGTGGGGTCAATATACCCCTACACATGTCATACACTGGCGCATTCACTGTTGCGCCACAACTCCAGATAGTCAAACCATGATGTGCATTTTTGATATCCTGTTATAATTGGTTTCGACAAGCAGGCAGTTCTACCGTTCCTAAGGGGGTAACTTTTTTCTCCCTTGTTCTAAATATTTTATGTACAACGGGGACGTTGTACGGTTTAAAGTGTGGGGTGGGGACGGTCGAAATAGTATTTTTGGTATTTTTGCGAAAACAAGTCATTTTTAAAATTTTAGCAAATTTCAAAATTTTTAAGAAATTGTAACTTAGAAACGAATAGCTTTTGAGTGTTACAGCATATGGTATTTTTCAAGAAATAATGTTTAGTGGTTATCATGCTATTGGTTAAGTTAAAATAAGTTGAGCTTTTAGAAGTTAGAAAATTCTGAATTTAGAACATCTTAGGATTGGGATTCAGGAGGGAACCATCAATCAGTCGCCTTTGTTGTTCGAGTCGGTAGGTCCGAAAAGGGTGGCCCTGAAAGGCCATTAATGCACCTTACTACCTAAGATCGTCTGGTCTGGGATAGTATTTTCAAAAGCTCGTTACACGGACAACATCGAAAGTCATGGATAGTTCCTTAACGGTCTTTAGAATCTGAATAAGTAAGTACACTTTTGTGGACTGAAAATTTGTAATCAAGGGTTCTCTAGAAAGTCGTGATTCCCAAAGGGTATTCTAGTCAATGTTTTCTTAAAAATCATTTTCATCTAACTTCTGGATACAATAAACTTTGAAACTAAAGGCATTCAAAAATATTTGGTTTTAGTTAAAATTTGTTAAAAACTCACTCGCTTGGGGATAAGCAAGGCACAAATGTGGGGTGTTTGAAGACGCCTAGTAATATCAAGTATTTTAGTCGTTGTTGAGCCCTATTCTGAGTGAAATATATATCTGAAACTGTTATATTACTCACGTTTTTGTGTCTAGTGCTTGTGTGCGAAATATATACAATACAGGGGTTAAAAGCGTGCAAAATAGCGAAGTTTGGATTGAAGTCTATTTTCAAACGAGAGCATACGTGCACCGCGGTTCAGAAGCCATGCTCGCCGCGAATAGTCAAAGTATCGGATCAGAGTTTCAAATTCAAAAAGCGAATATCGGGGTTACAGATAAAGACGCGCCGCGGATTTCACCTTTGCGCGCCACGTCCAGGCAAATTTTGCAACAATAAATAGAGGCTTCCGGTTCGTAATTCGGGAGCGAAGACCCGACCTTGGAGTAGAGCTCAGGCCTCTTCGACTCGTATTTTCGTAGTTCTTTGATTGATAGTTGGTAGATGCGTATTTTTAGTTTATTTCTTGTTTTTCGGTTTTGTTTATCGCGTGTGATCAACAGTTATGACTTGTTGCAGTCACTAATGAAAAGATCAAGGTCATACAAGCAAATATGAAGGCGGCCCAGGATCGAAAAAAAGCTACGCGAGCTTAAAGCAAAGACCTTATGACTTGAATGTAGGAGACTTGGTGATGCTGAAAGTTTCACCCTGGAAAGGGGTGACGAGGTTCGGTAAGAAGGGCAAGTTGAGTCCAAGATATGTTGGCCCTTTTAAAATCTCAAAGGTTGTTGGTACTCAAGCTTTCAAATTGGAACTACCACAAGAGCTTGAAGGTATCCATGACACTTTTCAAGTGAGTTACTTGAAGAAGTACTTTGGGAAGGAGGAATTGACAATTCCTTGGAGGGAATTGACAATTCCTTGGAAGGAATTGACAATTCCTTGGAAGGAATTGAAGGTTGATGATAACAAGAGATTGGTAGAAGAACCTGAAGCTATTTTGGAACTCAAGACCAAGAAGTTAAGGAATAAAGAAATTGACTTAGTCTTAGTCAAGTGGAAGCATTCCCTTGGTGCCAATCTTACATGGGACACAAAAGACGAAATGATGAAAAGATACCCCGATCTTGTGGACTACAATTCGATTTCGAGGACGGAATCCGCTTAAGGGGGAGGTAACTGTGACAACTAAAACTTTCTCGAATTACATGAATTTAGTTTTCGCTAAATCTAATATTTTATATGTGCATAAACTTGTCATAATATCTTTATAATATTAAGAACGTTACTCTAGTAACATAATAGTACCATGAGCCCGACTTGAGCGGCGGAGGGGCTGCACAGTAGCAGTGGTCGACTGCAGCACCTAAAAGCCAAGCACCGGCGCTGCCGGCGATTTTCCGGCGAGACGTGACAGAAGGAGGCCGGCGGCGGCAAGGGGGAGGCTGAGGAGTGCTATAAAATCGATTTCCTTCTCAAGTCTCCTACTAATTTCAGATTTTTGGGGTTTTTGAACAGAAATTAGAATAAGGTATAAGATGATTCTTCAAACCCTAGTTCCTAAATCTGAAAATTGTTCGTGCATGTTGAAATTAAGCATGGGTTTTGGTTTCTTTTGTTGTTATAATCTCAAAAACACTTATGAGGCTTAAATCTTGAACATTTTGGTTGAAGCTTCACTTGCATGTTGGCAAATAGATGAAAAGATGAATAAATTATGGTTCTATAACATCTGTGGTTGAGTTTATGTTAGATGTCTACTGATTTTAGTTGGATTTTCACATGCATGTTAGCAAATGGCGGAATTGATGAACAATCATGGAATATTTATCACTTATGATGGGTTTTATGTCAAGAAGTTTCTGTTTTGAGTTAATAATCGCTAAACTAGATGGAATAATGTTTCAATAGACATGGATGTTAGACATGGGAATTGGAAAGGAAGATTGGAATGGAATTGGTCATTGTGGACTCAAGAACACAAGTATGCTACAAGCATAAAAGATTTAATAAAAGATAATTGTTGACTTAAGAATTATAAACTTGAAGTTTTGGGGTAAAATTGAGAAACAAAGTTGTTGGTTTGACGGATTTGGTCAAACTTGACCATAGAAAGGGAATTCTCACTTAGAAGTTAATATCGAAAAGTTTTAGACTTTAACATGTAAAAGAACGTTTAACTTATTAATGGACTAAAATTTGAATATTTTAGAATAATGCTAGTATGAACTCTTTTGATGAAGGTTGTAGATATAAGACTTAGTTAACATATGTGGTATGTTACTATTTGAATATATTACTAATCTTCTATATTATCAATATAGAAGCTAAGGAGTGCGCAGAAGCAAGTAGAGGCAAAGACTAGCAGACCGAGGTGAGTACATGTGGCATTTTCCCTCTTTGGGGTACATGGCAAAATGTTTTTATGGGTTATGTGAATTTAGAATATGAAATAATATGCAAGTTAATTTTACTTATGATCTGTTTATAAAAGTCTTGTACAATGATTTGAAAGCAAGTTTTGGCATTAAGCCCAAGTGATTTGAAAAGTATATTTTGGCACAAAGTTATAACGGTTTGAAAGCAAGTTTTGGCATTAAGCCTACTATGAGTGAAAATACGATTTGGCATTAAGCCTAATATGTTTTTGAAAAGTGTGATTTGACATTAAATTGAATCGGAATTGAAAAGATTGGTTTGACACTAGCCTTAATGTGATTTCAACAAGTAATTTGATGTCAAATCATGTTATGTTTACTTTTTATGACTGGTATTTAAGATATGAACGAATGCAGCTATGCAAGACACTATGAACAAAAACATGATTCTTTGTGCCCGGGCCATGATGTTCCCGTAACGGAACCTAGAGGAATCTACTAGGGTGGTACCATCCCTGTCGCAAAGTAGATGTCCTAAAGCTTTGATGCTAGGATGGACTGATTCCGTTCTTTCCATCTTAGCCTAGACTTGGGGTATCACTTTAACTGATTAATGTCCTAGTATAAAAACCTATTTATGATTGAGTACCAGTCAAGCTTGAGTAAAGAAAGTTTTATGATGACAGCTTATTATGAAAAGCTTACAAGCAAGATGATGACATGTTTCAGTTATAACAGTTTTAAATGTTTTCAACAAGAGATATGATATGCTTTGATTACAAAGGCTTTGAAACCAATATATATTAAGCATTTAAATGTTCTCAGCAAGAGATATGATATGATTTGGTACAAAGGCTTTGAAAACAATTTATATTATGCTTTTAAATGTTTTGAGTCTAAAACCCATGTAGCTCACGAGACATTTTTGACTTACGTATTTCATTTTTATGCCATGTATCCCAGGTCCAGGTTCACAAGAGTAGGATGACAAAATGAAATGCTAGATATGTTTTGGAAGATTAGATGGAGTGGAGCTAAACATAGCTCCCATATTTTGACTTTATGGTTTAATGGTTCTCTGCTTGCTATGGTTTGTTTTGATATAAATCTGTAACGCCCATGGTTGTAAACTTATAAACCAAACGTTTTAGTTGGACCGTATTTTTGATATTCATGTCTTATAGACATGAAGTTTGACAACTATATTCAAGCAATAGCGCTATTGTGCTTTTAGTGTTACGGTGCAGCGATAGTGCTATCATCTTTATGGAATAACGTTTTTGCATGTTTAGCCCTAGTGCGCTTTTGGCGAAATGCGCTTTTAGCGTTATTGCGTTTTCTAAAAAAAAGGACAAATTTTGGGGGGTTACAAGTTGGTATCAGAGCCATAGTTTAAGCGAATTAGGATTGGATCACTCCACTCCTAGGCTTAAACTCATGCTCAAACTCAATCATCCTCTCGTGAAGCACCTTCATCACCTCCCCGAGAACATTACTCAAACTCAATCATCCTCTCGTGAAGCACCTCCATCACCTCCCCATAAGATAGCAAAGGAGGGTACGTTTAAGGAATTTATGTCCTGTCGACCTAAAGAGTTTAATGGAGAGATGGATGCAAAGGTGACTGTTTCTTGGATTGCTGAAACTGAACGGATCCTACGAATCTGTCGTTGTCCTAAAGATTTGAAAGTGGAATTCGCCTCCCAAATGTTAAAAGCCAATGCTCTTACATGGTGGAGTACTCTTGATCGAACTCTTGGGAGTAAAGTGGTTTCCTCCTTTACTTGGGAGGAATTCACCAAGCGCCTAAAGGGAAAATTATGTTCTGCCAGGCATCGGGAGAAGTTAGTAGATGAATTCTTTGCCCTTAGCAAGGATAAAAAGACGGTAGATGAATACACGAAAAATTTCTGTGACATGCTTCCTTTCTTGGAAGACACCCTCCCAACTGAAGCAGGGAGAATTAACCGTTATGCAAATGGGTTACCGAGTGATTATGCTTTGGAGGTCGGGAAGGCCATTACTCTTGATAAGGCCATTGAGGTTGCTGCTAGGGTGGAGAGTATGCTAAAGAAAAGGGCTAAAGAACGTCAGGCCTTCGGGGAGAAGAAAAAGCAATCGGGTCCTTGGGGATCTAGCAAAAAGAGTCGTTTTTCTTCAGGGTCTTTAAAGAAGGAAGAAGCGAAAGAGTGCAAAAAATGTGGGAAACGACATGGTGGCGAATGTAATACGAGATCTAGTGATTGCTTCAAATATGGTCGATATGGTCACAAGGCTAAAGACAGTAAGATAAAGGAGGCGCGAGAAGTTGAATGCTTTTCTTGTCACGAAAAGGGGCACTATAACTCTCAATGCCCGAAAAAGGGAAATGAGACCTTGGTCTCCACTCCCAGTAACAAGAAGACTGGACCAACAAAAGTAAAGGGGCGGGCATTCCAGATGACCCGCGAGGAAGCTAAAGAAACTCACGATGTGGTAGCAGGTACATTACTTGTGAATTCATTACCTGCTTATGTTCTTTTCGATTCGGGTGTAAATTTCTCTTTCGTGTCGCATGAATTTCGCAAATGCCTTAGCGTGCCACTCAAACCCTTAAATGATGCCTGTGTCATAGGAATAGCAAATGGAGAGTTGGTAATAGTGAGACACGTGTATGAAAATTGTTCTATTGAAATTAATGGGAGGATCCTTATGGCTAACGTATTGCCAATTGGGATCAAAGGATTTGATGTAGTCATAGGGATGGATTGGCTTGGTACTCATGAAGCCAAAATTCTGTGTGGAAAACGAATCGTGTCGATTAAATCCCCCGACGGTAACAAAATGTATGTGTATGGCGAGCGACACAACAATATGCAAAGTATCATTTATACTCTTAAGGCTCGAAGGTGTATCTATAAAGGATGCGAGTCATTTATCGCATATGTACTCAACAGGAAGAAAGAAAAGCAGAAATTAGAAGATGTGAAGATTGCTAGAGACTTTCGTGAAGTATTTTCGGATGAGCTGCCCGGCTTGCCACCTGTCCGGCAAGTCGAGTTTCGAATTGATCTTAGTCCTGGAGCGACCCCCATCGCTCGTACACCATACCGTCTTGTCCGCACAGAAATGAGAGAACTTATGTCTCAATTGCAAGAACTTCTTGATAAAGGTTTTATTCGTCCAAGTTCTTCTCCGTGGGGAGCCCCTGTATTGTTTGTCAATAAGAAAGACGGGTCTATGCGCATGTGCATTGACTATCGGGAACTCAACAAGGTGACTATAAAAAACCGTTACCCTTTACTGCGGATCGATTATTTGTTTGATCAGCTCCTTGGAGCTGATTATTTCTCCAAGATTGATCTTCGTTCTGGTTATCATCAAGTGCGGGTAAAAGACGATGATGTTTGCAAAATCGCTTTTCGAACCCGTTATGGTCACTACGATTTCCTAGTGATGCCATTTGGTCTCACAAACGCTCCGGCTGTTTTCATGGACCTTATGAATAGGGTATGTAAACCTTTCCTCGATAAGTTCGTTATCGTTTTCATCGACGATATCTTGGTTTACTCGAAAAGTGAGAAGGAGCACGCGACCCACTTATGAGAAGTTTTGCAAACCTTGAAAGATGAACTTGTAAGACCCGTTCCGCCGAGTCGCGGCCCAGAGGAATCCGTGGCGCGGCTTTAGGAAGAATCTAGAATCGCGTAGGATTTGTGCGCGCGGCGCGGTTCGAAAGAACCCGCGGCGCGGTGCGCCTCTATTGTGAAAACCCTAATTCGGATGTACACGCCTATATAAAGGACCCCAGCCCTAGGGTTCGTGTTTTTGGAAGTTCTCTGGAGTGGAGTCGACTGGTTTCAGCAGAGGCTCTTCGGTTCTAAGGCTTTGAAGGTTTGAAGGAAGAGATACAACGTGGGGAAAGACTTGTAGCCGATCGAGTGCATTCCTCTGTTTCTCAAAAACAAGGTAAGAGGATCTACCTTTTGATATTTCATTCTATCCCGTCTTTATGGTGTTATCCCTTGACTAGTAGTCTTAGATGACTTGTAACACTTAGGGTTTGGACTAAGGACATGCATGGATTTGCATGTACATAAGGAAGTGATCTTAGGGTAGTTTCTGATCCCAGGAAGGGTGTAGAGTGGAACCCTAACCTATGACTGTTCTAGTTAAGAGCAAAAAGAGGATTTCGGACTATTACGAGTCCGCGACGCGGACAGGCTATATCGGCGACACGGGTTCGAGTAAAACCCCGTAAGTGTAATGATAGTCCGCGACGCGTAAGAGGAAGGTCGTGCCGTGGCGAGCGGCTGTTTGACCCAAAAGCTTATATTTGACTAAATGTTGGGTCTAACCTTTAGGCCAGTCTATAGGAGTTCGATCAGTGATTAATATGTTGTGTATGTGGGATTTAGGTGATCGGACGAGCCTAGTTTGGGATATTAGCGATTATCCAGACGGTTGTGATTCAGGTGAGTATCCTCACCTTACTATATGATGTTGCATGTTAGGCATCTTGTGTGTTATTTACAGTTATATGATTTGCTCTATATCTGTGGTTATTTGTGGTTGGGCTCAGTACTGATGTGTGTCCCCTCGTAGCTGTTGTATGGCGAGTTGGACTATTGCCTTGTCCCATAGCTGTTGTATGATGGGCTGGGCCATAACCGGGAACTCATAGCTGTTGTATGATGGGTAGAACCATCCCGTGTCCATAGCTGTTGTATGATGGACGCCCGTAGCTGTTGTATGGTGGGTAGGTCGGGTCGCTTCTAAGGACGGGTTGTTTAATATGTGGGCATGTATGGTAATTTTGGACTCACTAAGCTTTGTGTTTACCCGTTGATTTTAAAACATTTTCAGGTACTTCAGTTGATAAAGGGGTGAGCTCGGCGTGACGGCGGTGCATCGCACATTAATGAATTACAGTTGTATTATTAAATGAGATTTTTATAATTATGGGACGTATACACTCTGGTAATAGTTTTGATAAACACCTTTTAAGCATGTTAATAAGATTATCTATGTTTTTATTTACAATTTTTTTAAAGAAAATTGCTGATTGGAAATTGGGGCGTTACAGAACAATTGTATGCAAAGTTTTCTAAGTGCGATTTCTGGTTGCGAGAAGTTCAATTCTTGGGCCACGTTGTTTCAATAGAAGGGATCAAGGTCGACCCCTCCAAGGTCGAGGCAGTTATGAAATGGGAGCCGCCAAAAACTCCCACTGAAGTGAGGAGCTTCCTTGGGTTAGCCTGTTATTATCGACGATTTATTCAAGATTTCTCCCAAATAGCGGTATCATTAACTCAACTAACGAGGAAAGAGGCGAAGTTTGTAGGGGATAAGAAGCAACAAGAGGCCTTTGAGACATTGAAGAAGAAGCTATGTGAAGCTCCTGTGTTGTCTTTACCGGAAGGGAAGGCCAATGTGGTGGCTGATGCCTTAAGTCGAAAGGTCCGTGAAAGAACCGTGAAAGGAAGATCCATGAGAATTGAAGTGGTTTCAAGTTTAATTCAAAGAATTAAAGAAGCGCAAAATGATGCCTTGAAGGAGGAAAATGTTAAGAAGGAGAAACTTGGAAAGAAGATTGAGTTTAAATCAAACACTCAAGGGTTGAAAACGTACAAGGGGCGAATTTGGGCCCCTAAGCATGGTGGAATGCGGAAGGTAGTCCTAGATGATTCCCACAAATCCAAGTATTCCATCCATCTAGGAGGAACTAAGATGTATGGAGACTTTAGAAAACAGTTTTGGTGGCCTGGAATGAAGCCAAGAATAGTGAAGTACGTCTCCAAATGTTCCACTTGTGCTTAAGTCAAGGCAAAGCACCAAGTACCATACGGAAAGATACAATCACTTCAGATCCCAGCTGGGAAATGGGATGATGTTACTATGGATTTTGTTATGGGATTGCCAAGAACGAGCAAAGGACATGATGCCATATGGGTCATTGTTGACAGATTAACCAAAAGTGCACTCTTCCTGGCTATTAATGAGACTACTCCTTTAGAAGAGCTTGCTAAGATCTATGTGGATGAAGTGCTGAGACTTCATGGGGCACCATTGACTGTAGTGTCAGATCGAGATGCTAGGTGCACCACAAGGTTTTGGCAGGCACTGCAAGAAGCGTTAGGGTCAAAATTACACCTGAGTACATCTTATCACCCCCAAACTGATGGTGAAAGCGAAAGAACTATCCAAACATTGGAAGACATGCTTCGTACATGCATGATTGATTTTGGCGGGAGATGGGATGATCATCTACCCTTAGTTGAATTCTCATACAATAATAGCCATCACTCAAGTATTGGAATGCCACCTTTTGAGGCGTTGTATGGAAGGAAGTGTAGAACTCCCCTTTGTTGGCTTGAAGCTAGAGAAAATAAACTCACATGTCCCGACATTGTTGCAGTCACTAATGAAAAGATCAAGTTCATACAAGCAAATATGAAGGCAACCCAGGATCGACAAAGAAGCTACGCTAGCTTAAAGCAAAGACCTTATGACTTGAATGTAGGATACTTGGTGATGCTGAAAGTTTCACCTTGGAAAGGGGTGATGAGGTTCGGTAAGAAGGGCAAGTTGAGTCTAAGATATGTTGGCCCTTTTAAAATCTCAGAGGTTGTTGGTACTCAAGCTTTCAAATTAGAACTACCACAAGAGCTTCAAGGTATTCATGACCTTTTCACGTGAGTTACTTGAAGAAGTGCTTTGGGAAGGAGGAATTGAAAATTCCTTGGAAGGAATTGAAGGTTGACGATAACAAGAGATTGGTAGAAGAACCTGAAGCCCCTGTTTACGATGGCCCGAGTGTTCTTCCAATTAATTCCCACTTTAACGTGGATGAGCCCTTTGATCACCGACTTGGGTTTCTATTTGTTTGGCCATGGCATTGATCAACTGTCTAGATCTCCCAATGTGACTCCTCATCTGGCTCCTCCCTCTGGCAATTTTGGAACTCAAGACCAAGAAGTTAAGGAATACAGAAATTGACTTAGTCTTAGTCAAGTGGAAGCATTCCCTTGGTGCCAATCTTACATGGGAGACAAAAGACGAAATGATGTGAAGATAGCTCGATCTTGTGGACTACAATTCGATTCCGAGGACGAAATCCGCTTAAGGGGGAGGTAACTGTGACAACTAAAACTTTCTTGAATTACATGAATTTAGTTTTCGCTAAATCTAATATTTTATATGTGCATAAACTTGTCATAATATCTTTATAATATTAAGAACGTTACTCTAGTAACATAATAGTAGCATGCGCCAGAGTACAAATGAAATCACATAAAGGACCTAAAGAGAAATTTTTATTTAGCAATTTTTAGAAGTTAATATCCCAAATTCTAAAAGGAATTAGGAAAAGTTCGTCAAGGTGACTTTGGTAGTATTTGAGATAAAAAAATATAAGAAAAAGAATCGGGCCATTTGGAGTTGTAACGAAGGATTTATGAAGGTTTTAAAATGGCCTAAAAGTGACAAAAATGACCAAGGAGTCGTTTTTGTGTGTTAACAACAGAAAATCTATTAATATTTAGACAAACGTCAGTAGGGGAAAGTTGTAGAGCTCATTCCCACCTTTCTAAAGGTATAAAGTTTACAAGGTTTGGATTTTGTATGAATAAGTTATGCCCCTGTAAAGTTGAAGAAAAATAAAGAGAAAATGCCGGAAATTTCTCTTAAGTCTGCAATTAAGGGCATTTTTGTCATTTCTCATTTAAATCAGCCAATGGGTTAAGAATGTCTGTGGGTCTCGTCTTTTCCCTTTGGTCACGCATACGAAATCAGAAAGAGAGGGAGATGGGAGATTCAGAAGGAAGAACTTGACACACACTAGTGTGTGTAGAAATCGAAATCGAGAAGGAGAAAGAGCGGGCCAAGCTGTGATTTCGGAGCAGGTGAGCGGCGTGAGGCGGGACTGCACAGCAGCAGTGGTCGACTGAAGCACCTAGACGCCAAGCACCGGCGCTGCCGGCGATTTTTCGGCGAGACGCGACAGAAGGAGGCCGGCGGTGGCAAGGGGGAGGCTGAGGAGTGCTATAAAATCTATTTCCTGGTCAAGTCTCCTACCAATTTCAGTTTTTTGGGGTTTTTGGACAGAAGTTAGAAGAAGGTATAAGATGATTCTTCAAACCCTAGTTCCTAAATCTGAAAATTGTTCATGCATGTTGAAATTAAGCATGGGTTTTGATTTCTTTTGTTGTTATAAGCTCAAAAACACTTATGAGGCTTAAATCTTGAACATTTTGGTTGAAGCTTCACTTGCATGTTGGCAAATAGATGAAAAGATGAAAAAATTATGGTTCTATAACATCTATGGTTGAGTTTATGTTAGATTTCTACTGATTTTAGTTGGATTTTCACATGCATGTTAGCAAATGGCGGAATTGATGAACAATCATGGAATATTTATCACTTATGATGGGGTTTTATGTCAAAAAGTTTCTGTTTTGAGTTAATAATCGCTAAACTAGATGGAATAATGTTTCAATAGACATGGATATTAGACATGGGAATTGGAAAGGAAGATTGGAATGGAATTGGTCATTGTGGACTCAAGAACACAAGTATGCTACAAGCATAAAAGATTTAATAAAAGATAATTGTTGACGTAAGAATGATAAGCTTGAAGTTTTGGGGTAAAATGAGAAACAATGTTGTTGGTTTGACGGATTTGGTCAAACTTGACCATAGAAAGGGAATTCTCACTTAGAAGTTAATATCGAAAAGTTTTAAACTTTAACATGTAAAAGAACGTTTAACTTATTAATGGACTAAAATTTGAATATTTTAGAATAATGCTAGTATGAACTCTTTTGATGAAGGTTGTAGATATAAGACTTAGTTAACATATGTGGTATGTTAATATTTGAATATATTACTGATCTTCTATATTATCAATATAGAAGCTAAGGAGTGCGCAGAAGCAAGTAGAGGCAAAGACTAGCAGACCGAGGTGAGTACATGTGGCATTTTCCCTCTTTGGGGTACATGGCAAAATGTTTTTATGTGTTATGTGAATTTAGAATATGAAATAATATGCAAGTTTATTTTACTTATGATCTGTTTATAAAAGTCTTGTACAATGATTTGAAAGCAAGTTTTGGCATTAAGCCCAAGTGATTTGAAAAGTATATTTTGGCACAAAGTTATAACGGTTTGAAAGCAAGTTTTTGCATTAAGCCTACTATGAGTGAAAATATGATTTGGCATTAACCCTAATATGTTTTTGAAAAGTGTGATTTGACATTAAACTGAATAGGAATTGAAAAGATTGGTTTGACACTAGCCTTAATGTGATTTCAACAAGTAATTTGATGTCAAATCATGTTATGTTTACTTTTTATGACTGGTATTTAAGATATGAACGAATGCAGCTATGCAAGACACTATGAACAAAGAACATGATTCTTTGTGCCCGGGCCATGATGTTCCCGTAACGGAACCTAGAGGAATCTACTGGGTTGGTACCAACCCTGTCGCGAAGTAGATGTCCTAAAGCTTATGATGCTAGGATGAATTGATTTCGTTCTTTCCATCTTAGCCTAGACTTGGGGTATCACTTTAAGTGATTAATGTCCTAGTATAAAAACCAATTTATGATTGAGTACTAGTCAAGCTTGAGTAAAGAAAGTTTTATGATGACAGCTTATTATGAAAAGCTTACAAGCAAGATGATGACATGTTTCAGTTATAATAGTTTTAAATGTTTTCAACAAGAGATATGATATGCTTTGATTACAAAGGCTTTGAAACCAATACATATTAAGCATTTAAATGTTTTCAGGAAGAGATATGATATGATTTGGTACAAAGGCTTTGAAAACAATTTATATTATGCTATTAAATTTTTTGAGTCTAAAACCCATGTAGCTCACGAGACATTTTTGTCTTACGTATTTCATTTTTTATGCCATGTATCCCAGGTCCAGGTTCGCAAGAGTAGGATGACAAAATGAAATGCTAGATATGTTTTGGAAGATTAGATGGAGTGGAGCTAAACATAGCTCCCATCTTTTGACTTTATGGTTTAATCGTTCTCTGCTTGCTATGGTTTGTTTTGATATAAATCTGTAACGCCCATGGTTGTAAACTTATAAACCAAATGTTTTAGTTGGACCGTATTTTTGATATTCATGTCTTATAGACATGAAGTTTGACAATTATGTTTAAGCAATAGCGCTATTGTGCTTTTAGTGTTACGGTGCAGCGATAGCGCTATCATATTTATGGAATAACGTTTTTGCATTTTTAGCCCTAGTGTGCTTTTGGCGAAATGCGCTTTTAGCGTTATTGCGTTTTCTAAAAAAAAGACAAATTTTGGGGCGTTACAAGTTGGTATCAGAGCCATAGTTTAAGCGAATTAGGATTGGATCACTCCACTCCTAGGCTTAAACTCATGCAATGAAAACGTTAGATAGATTGTGACTTGTTATGTGTTGTCTTCAGCAATTAAGACCTTATGTGCTACTTGAATTAAATGTGTATGTGATCACAAGAAATGCCATACTAGGTTTATAGAATCTATAATAAGGCAAGTTATATTATAAGATTGCTAAAGTATTAAAATTTTGTAGCACAAGATGCGTACAAGGAGTGGCCAAGGATCACGGAATGATGATCAAGGTCCGAATCGGGTGCCTCTTATCCAAATTCGGCGAGGTTAAGCCGAAGACGAAGGCAACTCTAGGGGCGATGCAAATCCCCCACCACTAACTCTTGAGGGTATTCAAAAACTATTGGACGAGTCACGTCTTCAAACTCAAGATGATATGAATCGTCTTCTTGATGAACGATTGGGAGAAGGATCTAAGTCCTTGTCGGAGAAAAGTGTCAAAAGTAAGACCCCCGAGAACATTACTCAAACTCAATCATCCTCTCGTGAAGCACCTCCATCACCTCCCCATAAGATAGCAAAGGAGGGTACGTTTAAGGACTTTATGTCCTGTCGACCTAAAGAGTTTAATGGAGAGATGGATGCAAAGGTGACTGTTTCTTGGATTGCTGAAACTGAACGGATCCTACGAATCTGTCGTTGTCCTAAAGATTTGAAAGTGGAATTCGCCTCCCAAATGTTAAAAGCCAATGCTCTTACATGTTGGAGTACTCTTGATCGAATTATTGGGAGTAAAGTGGTTTCCTCCTTTACTTGGGAGGAATTCACCAAGCGCCTAAAGGGAAAATTATGTTTTGCCAGGCATCGGGAGAACTTAGCAGATGAATTCTTTGCCCTTAGCAAGGATAAAAAGACGGTAGATGAATACACGAAAAATTTCTGTGACATGCTTCCTTTCTTGGAAGACACCCTCCCAACTGAAGTAGGGAGAATTAACCGTTATGCAAATGGGTTACCGAGTGATTATGCTTTGGAGGTCGGGAAGGCCACTACTCTTTATAAGGCCATTAAGGTTGCTGCTAGGGTGGAGAGTTTGCTAGAGAAAAGGGCTAAAGATGGTGAGGCCTTGGGGGAGAAGAGAAAGCAATCGGGTCCTTGGGGATCTAGAAAAAAGAGTCGTTTTTCTTCAGGGTCTTCAAAGAAGGAAGAAGCGAAAGAGTGCAAAAAATGTGGGAAACGACATGGTGGTGAATGTAAGAAGGGATCTAGTGATTGCTTCAAATGTGGTCGATATGGTCACAAGGCTAAAGACTGTAAGATAAAGGAGGCGTGAGAAGTTGAATGCTTTTCTTGTCACGAAAAGGGGCACTATAGCTCTCAATGCCCGAAAAAGGGAAATGAGACCTTAGTCTCCACTCCCAGTAACAAGAAGACTGGACCAACGAAAGTAAAGGGGCGGGCATTCCATATGACCCGCGAGGAAGCTAAAGAAACTCACGATATGGTAGCAGGTACATTACTTGTGAATTCATTACCTGCTTATGTTCTTTTTGATTCGGGTGCAAATTTCTCTTTCGTGTCGCATGAATTTCGCAAATGCCTTAGCGTGCCACTCAAACCCTTAAATGATGCCTGTGTCATAGAGATAGCAAATGGAGAGTTGGTAACAGTGAGACACGTGTATGAAAATTGTCCTATTGAAATTAATGGGAGGATCCTTATGGCTAACTTATTGCCAATTGGGATCAAAGGATTTGATGTAGTCATAGGGATGGATTGGCTTGGTACTCATGAAGCCAAAATTCTGTGTGGAAAACGAATCGTGTCGATTAAATCCCCCGACAGTAACAAAATGTATGTGTATGGCGAGCGACGCAACAATATGCAAAGTATCATTTCTACTCTTAAGGCTCGAAGGTGTATCTATAAAGGATGCGAGTCATTTATCGCATATGTACTCAACAGGAAGAAAGAAAAGCAGAAATTAGAAGATGTGAAGATTGCTAGAGACTTCCGTGAAGTATTTTCGGATGAGCTGCCCGGCTTGCCACCTGTCCGGCAAGTCGAGTTTCGAATTGATCTTACTCCTGGAGCGACCCCCATCGCTCGTGCACCATACCGTCTTGCCCCCACATAAATGAGAGAACTTATGTCTCAATTGCAAGAACTTCTTGATAAAGGTTTTATTCGTCCAAGTTCTTCTCCGTGGGGTGCCCCTGTATTGTTTGTCAAGAAGAAAGACGGGTCTATGCGCATGTGCATTGACTATCGGGAACTCAACAAGGTGACCATCAAAAACCGTTACCCTTTGCTGCGGATCGATGATTTGTTTGATCAGCTCCAAGGAGCTGATTATTTCTCCAAGATTGATCTTTGTTTTGGTTATCATCAAGTGCGGGTAAAAGACGATGATGTTTGCAAAACCGCTTTTCGAACCCGTTATGGTCACTACGATTTCCTAGTGATGCCATTTGGTCTCACGAACGCTCACGCTGTTTTCATGGACCTTATGAATAGGGTATGTAAACCTTTCCTCGATAAGTTCGTTATATTTTTCATCGACGATATCTTGGTTTACTCAAAGTAAGAAGGAGCATGCGACCCACTTACGAGAAGTTTTGCAAACCTTTAAAGATGAATAATTGTATGCAAAGTTTTCTAAGTGCGATTTCTGGTTGCGAGAAGTTCAATTCTTGGGCCACGTTTTTTCAATCGAAGGGATCAAGGTCGACCCCTCCAAGATCGAGGCAGTTATGAAATGGGAGCCGCCAAAAACTCCCACTGAAGTGAGGAGCTTCCTTGGGTTAGCCGGTTATTATCGACGATTTATTCAAGATTTCTCCCAAATAGCGGTATCATTAACTCAACTAAAGAGGAAAGAGGCGAAGTTTGTAGGGGATAAGAAGCAACAAGAGGCCTTTGAGACATTGAAGAAGAAGCTATGTGAAGCTCCTGTGTTGTCTTTACCGGAAGGCATGAATGATTTTGTAGTTTATAGCGATGCATCTGCTAAAGGCGTTGGTTGTGTACTTATGCAACGAAGCAAAGTCATCGCTTACGCTTCAAGACAACTGAAAGATGCAGAAACCCGTTACACCACTCATGACTTGGAGTTGGCAGCAATTGTTTTTGCTCTCAAAATTTGGAGACGCTATCTTTACGGGACCAAATGCAAGTTGTACACGGACCATAAAAGTTTTCAATATATTTTCACCCAAAAAGAGTTGAATATTAGGCAAAGCCGGTGGATAAAGCTCATTAACGATTACGACTGCGAAATTATTTACCACGAAGGGAAGGCCAATGTGGTGGCCGATGCCGTAAGTCGAAAGGTCCGTGAAAGAACCGTGAAAGGAAGATCCATGAGAATTGAAGTGGTTTCAAGTTTAATTCAAAGAATTAAAGAAGCGCAAAATGATGCCTTGAAGGAGGAAAATGTTAAGAAGGAGAAACTTGGAAAGAAGATTGAGTTTAAATCAAACACTCAAGGGTTGAAAACGTACAAGGGGCGAATTTGGGCCCCTAAGCATGGTGGAATGCGGAAGGTAGTCCTAGATGATTCCCTCAAATCCAAGTATTCCATCCATCTAGGAGGAACTAAGATGTATTGGGACTTGAGAAAACCGTTTTGGTGGCCTGGAATGAAGCCAAGAATAGTGAAGTACGTCTCCAAATGTTCCACTTGTGCTTAAGTCAAGGCAAAGCACCAAGTACCATACGGAAAGATACAATCACTTCAGATCCCAGCTGGGAAATGGGATGATGTTACTATGGATTTTGTTATGGGATTGCCAAGAACGAGCAAAAGACATGATGTCATATGGGTCATTGTTGACAGATTAACCAAAAGTGCACTCTTCCTGGCTATTAATGAGACTACTCCTTTAGAATAGCTTGCTAAGATCTATGTGGATGAAGTGGTGATACTTCATGGGACACCATTGACTATAGTGTCAAATCGAGATGGTAGGTGCACCACAAGGTTTTGGCAGGCACTGCAAGAAGCATTAGGGTCAAAACTACACCTGAGTACAGCTTATCATCCCCAAACTGATGGTGAAAGCGAAAGAACTATCCAAACATTGGAAGACATGCTTCGTGCATGCGTGATTGATTTTAGCGGGAGATGGGATGATCATCTACCCTTAGCTGAATTCTCATACAATAATAGCCATCACTCAAGCATTGGAATGCCACCTTTTAAGGCGTTGCATGGAAGGAAGTGTAGAACTCCCCTTTGTTGGCTTGAAGCTGGAGAAAATAAACTCACAGGTCCCGACGTTGTTGCAGTCACTAATGAAAAGATCAAGGTCATACAAGCAAATATGAAGGCGACCCAGGATCGACAAAGAAGCTATGCGAACTTAAAGCAAAGACCTTATGACTTGAATGTAGGAGACTTGGTGATGCTGAATGTTTCACCCTGGAAAAAGGGGTGATGAGGTTCGGTAAGAAGGGCAAGTTGAGTCTAAGATATGTTGGCCCTTTTAAAATCTCAAAGGTTGTTGGTACTCAAGCTTTTAAATTGGAACTACCACAAGAGCTTCAATGTATTCATGACCTTTTCACGTGAGTTACTTGAAGAAGTGCTTTGGGAAGGAGGAATTGAAAATTCCTTGGAAGGAATTGAAGGTTGATGATAACAAGAGATTCGTAGAAGAACCTGAAGCTATTTTGGAACTCAAGACCAAGAAGTTAAGGAATACATAAATTGACTTAGTCTTAGTCAAGTGGAAGCATTCCCTTGGTGCCAATCTTAGATTGGAGACAAAAGACGAAATGATGAGAATATACCCCGATCTTGTGGACTACAATTCGATTCCGAGGACGGAATCCGCTTAAGGGGGAGGTAACTATGACAACTAAAACTTTCTTGAATTACATGAATTTAGTTTTCGCTAAATCTAATATTTTGTATGTGCATAAACTTGTCATAATTTCTTTATAATATTAAGAACGTTACTATAGTAACATAATAGTACCATGAGCCCGAGTAGAAATGAAATCGCATAAAGTAACATAATGACCAAGGAGTCGTTTTTGTGTGATAACAACAGAAAATCTATTAATATTCAGACAAACGTTAGTAGGGGAAAGTTGTAGAGCTAATTCCCACCTTTCTAAAGGTATAAAGTTTACAAGGTTTGGATTTTGTATGAAGAAGTTATGCCCCTGTAAAGTTGAAGAAAAATAAAGAGAAAATACCGGAAATTTCTCTCAAGTCTGCAATTAAGGGCATTTTTGTCATTTCTCATTTAAATCAGCCAATGGGTTAAGAATGTCTGTGGGTCTCGTCTTTTCCCTTTGGTCACGCATACGAAATCAGAAAGAGAGGGAGATGGGAGATTCAGAAGGAAGAACTTGACACACACTAGTGTGTGTAGAAATCGAAATCGAGAAGGAGAAAGAGCGGGCCAAGCTGTGATTTCGGAGCAGGTGAGCGGCGTGAGGCGGGACTGCACAGCAGCAGTGGTCGACTGAAGCACCTAGACGCCAAGCACCGGCGCTGCCGGCGATTTTTCGGCGAGACGCAACAGAAGGAGGCCGGCGGTGGCAAGGGGGAGGCTGAGGAGTGCTATAAAATCTATTTCCTGGTCAAGTCTCCTACCAATTTCAGTTTTTTGGGGTTTTTGGACAGAAGTTAGAAGAAGGTATAAGATGATTCTTCAAACCCTAGTTCCTAAATCTGAAAATTGTTCATGCATGTTGAAATTAAGCATGGGTTTTGATTTCTTTTGTTGTTATAAGCTCAAAAACACTTATGAGGCTTAAATCTTGAACATTTTGGTTGAAGCTTCACTTGCATCTTGAACATTATGGTTGAGTTTATCACTTATGATGGGGTTTTATGTCAAAAAGTTTCTGTTTTGAGTTAATAATCGCTAAACTAGATGGAATAATGTTTCAATAGACATCGGAATTGGAAAGGAAGATTGGAATGGAATTGGTCATTGTGGACTCAAGAACACAAGTATGCTACAAGCATAAAAGATTTAATAAAAGATAATTGTTGACGTAAGAATGATAAGCTTGAAGTTTTGGGGTAAAATGAGAAACAATGTTGTTGGTTTGACGGATTTGGTCAAACTTGACCATAGAAAGGGAATTCTCACTTAGAAGTTAATATCGAAAAGTTTTAGACTTTAACATGTAAAAGAACGTTTAACTTATTAATGGACTAAAATTTGAATATTTTAGAATAATGCTTGTATGAACTCTTTTGATGAAGGTTGTAGATATAAGACTTAGTTAACATATGTGGTATGTTAATATTTGAATATATTACTGATCTTCTATATTATCAATATAGAAGCTAAGGAGTGCGCAGAAGCAAGTAGAGGCAAAGACTAGCAGACCGAGGTGAGTACATGTGGCATTTTCCCTCTTTGGGGTACATGGCGAAATGTTTTTATGGGTTATGTGAATTTAGAATATGAAATAATATGCAAGTTTATTTTACTTATGATCTGTTTATAAAAGTCTTGTACAATGATTTGAAAGCAAGTTTTGGCATTAAGCCCAAGTGATTTGAAAAGTATACTTTGGCACAAAGTTATAACGGTTTGAAAGCAAGTTTTGGCATTAAGCCTACTATGAGTGAAAATACGATTTGGCATTAAGCCTAATATGTTTTTGAAAAGTGTGATTTGACATTAAACTGAATCGGAATTGAAAAGATTGGTTTGACACTAGCCTTAATGTGATTTCAACAAGTAATTTGATGTCAAATCATGTTATGTTTACTTTTTATGACTGGTATTTAAGATATGAACGAATGCAGCTATGCAAGACACTATGAACAAAGAATATGATTCTTTGTGCCCGGGCCATGATGTTCCCGTAACGGAACCTAGAGGAATCTACTGGGGTGGTACCAACCCTGTCGCGAAGTAGATGTCCTAAAGCTTATGATGCTAGGATGGATTGATTTCGTTCTTTCCATCTTAGCCTAGACTTAGGGTATCACTTTAAGTGATTAATGTCCTAGTATAAAAACCTATTTATGATTGAGTACTAGTCAAGCTTGAGTAAAGAAAGTTTTATGATGACAGCTTATTATGAAAAGCTTACAAGCAAGATGATGACATGTTTCAGTTATAACAGTTTTAAATGTTTTCAACAAGAGATATGATATGCTTTGATTACAAAGGCTTTGAAACCAATACATATTAAGCATTTAAATGTTTTCAGCAAGAGATATGATATGATTTGGTACAATGGCTTTGAAAACAATTTATATTATGCTTTTAAATATTTTGAGTCTAAAACCCATGTAGCTCACGAGACATTTTTGTCTTACGTATTTCATTTTTTATGCCATGTATCCCAGGTCCAGGTTCGCAAGAGTAGGATGACAAAATGAAATGCTAGATATGTTTTGGAAGATTAGATGGAGTGGAGCTAAACATAGCTCCTATCTTTTGACTTTATGGTTTAATCGTTCTCTGCTTGCTATGGTTTGTTTTGATATAAATCTGGAACGCCCATGGTTGTAAACTTATAAACCAAATGTTTTAGTTGGACCGTATTTTTGATATTCATGTATTATAGACATGAAGTTTGACAACTATGTTTAAGCAATAGCGCTATTGTGCTTTTAGTGTTATGGTGCAGCGATAGCGCTATCATCTTTATGGAATAACGTTTTTGCATTTTTAGCCCTAGTGCGCTTTTGGCGAAATGCGCTTTTAGCGTTATTGCGTTTTCTAAAAAAAAAGGACAAATTTTGGGGCGTTACAAGTTGGTATCAGAGCCATAGTTTAAGCGAATTAGGATTGGATCACTCCACTCCTAGGCTTAAACTCATGCAATGAAAACGTTAGATAGATTGTGACTTGTTTGACAACTATGTTTAAGCAATAACGCGTTTTGGGGCGTTACAAGTTGGTGAAAAGCGATTTTGGCGAAATGCGCTTTTGGCGAAATGCGCTTTTAGCATTATTGTGTTTTCTAAAAAAAAAGGGGACACATTTTAGGGCGTTACACTTGTTATTGGAATGTTTTTGAATGAAGAGTTCTATAAGATTATATGAGTTCTATTGGGTATGAATTTTGAATTTGAGAACTGAAGAATGATATGTTTATGGTGTTTGTGCTAATTACAGTAGTGAACTACTGGAAGCGTTGTCATTACCGAATCCTCCAAGAATGGAACAGCCACATAATCTTCTGATTCCTACACATATTTGGATAGATTGTAAAGGTAAATGCTGATTTTGGTGAGCCCTAGTTTATTAAGTTCAAAAGTCGTTAATGTATGTGGGGATTGAAGTTAGTTTTTGATTTTCATCACTTTATGGATTCAAGAATACATATGATTGAAAAGTTTTGGTTGTTTGGCTTGGATGATTGAATGCATTCCTGATGATGTGGCTTCAAAAATCAAGAACACTTAGTTGTTTGAAACTTGGACATATTTGACTTTTAAGTTGGTGAAACTTTAAGACTTATGTTGAACTCGATATATAAAAGATCTATGAAACGATGTAAAATAACTTGGTAATGGTTTTATGCATGGATTTTTTTTAATGTTACTTTATGTTAAGGAATTTGGATTTGAGAACTAGGAGAAAGGAATGGAATCTTGAATTCCATCACATAAAGAAGGACTAAAACGAGATAATTTTAGTAAATTGTCAAATTAGGCGAGATAAGCCAATGAGAGTATTTGGATATGTTTACATCACACAAGTGAACTTGGAAATGGTTTATAAGAACTCAAGAACACCCATACAAATGATTACCGATATTTTGACAAAATGCTAAATTTGGTAAAAATGGCAATTAAGTTGTCGTTTAAAACATGAAAAATGAAAAGTTGGAAAATGGCATCAAACTCGAACATTATAATACATTATTATAAGAATATGTATATAAGAAATAAATAACCAAGTTTGGGTCAAGAAATGAGATGTTTTGGTTAAGTATAAAAATGGATCAATATAGTCGTGGTTGAAACTAAAAGTTTCTATATTAGCCTAAATGGAGACCCATGAACATAGAATTGGATTCGGGATAGAATTTACGGAATATTGACAACAAATTAGTGATAATATGAAGAAAGTATCAAGGTGTTGATGATTCCTATTTTTAGAAACTTTGATGGTTGAAATTTGTCAAAATGGTATAAATGAGTAAAATTAAAGATGCTTTGACATCTAACCATTAAAATGAGTTTATAAAGAGGTAAAATTTTGAATGTTGCCAAAATAACCTTGTAGAACACAAAAATACCATTTTAGCAAAATGGGACAAAAGGGTGAAAATGTCCAAAATGGTTATTATGCTTTAAGAACCACACCTAGAAATTGGAATGGAATTAGATAGTGATTAGAAGTAGTTCAAGAATGATTAGACATATATTGTATGTTTAGTTGTGTAATAAGTCTAATGTTCTATTAAACTAATAGAGATTGAAGGACGCTTGGAAGACACGAAAGGCTAGAATTATGTGGATTAGTGTAGCTAGACGTACCTAGCTACTAAGGTGAGTACATGTGGCATTTTCCCACTATAGGGTACATGGAAAAGTAATTATAAATTTTTATGTGACTTTCAAATATGAAATGAAATGCAAATCTTTCTACTTATGTCATGTTTATGAAAGTTTTATACCATGTCTATGAAGAAATGTTTTATGAAAGTATGTTTTGGCATCAAGTCATAATTTTACGAAAGGATGTTTTGACATCAAGCCACTATGATTATGAAAGCATGTTTTGACATCTAGCCTCATGTTATTAATGAAATAATGTTTGACATCTAGCCTTAACGTGCTTATGAATAAATGTTCTGATTACTAGCAATCATATGTTTATAAATGACCAGTATTTGAAGCAATTAATGTAAAATTAATGTGAATGAAAGGATAATGTTTGGTCCGAGCAATGATGTTCCCGAAAGAGACTATAGAGGAGTCTTTGTAATTTACGACATACATAATTGCACGTCCTAAATTTCTATCATCTGTTGTAAAGATTTACGAAAATGTATGTCTAAAAATAACGTCAAAAATGATAAATAAAAAAGTGCACGAACATTTTTTCACAAAAATTTGAAGCTTCTGTTTCTTTTTTCACGCATTCTCTTCACTCCCTTCCTCTGTCCCGGCTCCAAGCTTCTGCCTCCTCCTCCCGTTTCTCCTTCCTGCGTTATCGGGGACTCCTTCCGCCATCGCCGACCTACGTCATTCCAGTCCGATGTGCCAATAGATCCAGCGCCGCATTCGATTATCGTTGACCTTCATTCCAGCGAGCCGCCCTCTTCGATAGGTTCCTGATCCAGTGCGGCGCCCGTCGAGTGTGGGTCATCCCTCAACCAATCCGTCATCGTCTGTACACCGGAGGTAAATGTTACTGAAAATTTGTCATTTGATTGAAGCATTCGGGTTTAGTTTTGCATTGTAGATTCCTAGGGTTTGGTTTTATATAATTTCAGTCGATTATCCTTAGACGTTCACGGTGGTGGGTTATATGGCGAAAATTTGTCATTTGATTGTAGATTATATAATCAACTTGAGTTATCCCTTCTAGTATCATTATTTTTATATTAGTCTTTTCCCCTATTTTTCGATGCATTGGGACTTGAATATAGTGTGACCAACAACAATTTGGAGATTGTAATCCCGATTCCATACCTAGGAAAAAGTTTTAAAAATTGTATAAATAACATATTGAGTTTCAGTTTCATCATATATATTATAGATATGCCTTCAAAACCGTTTAATTGAACCATTGGGGTTTTCTAAACATGCATTAAAACTTTCTGAATATCATCTTAAACAAAGATTTTGGACTTTCACTTCATCTAATGTGGCATCCAAGACTTCCTAAAGAATAATAAAATATAAAAGGTTTTGGGAAAAAATATGTGGCACAAAGATTTTTAACATCCATATTTTCACCATCTTTATCCAAATTCTCCCCTTTTTAAAACTATAACGTTTTTTTTTTTTTTTTTTTTTTTTTTTTTTTTTTTTTTTTTTTTTTTTTTTTTGATAACCGAGGACCCCACCCGACCCATCCTTTGGATGACCCTGATGAAGCAACCTCGGGGCCCACGCACACCTGGCAGCAGGGTGGTCCGGGTCAATCACCTACGGGGTAGAGAGGTGGCCAGTGGCCATCCCCTGATTGAAACCTAACACTCCCTATGGGGAAAGGGAGGGAGTGGGATTAGAACTTGGAACCTCTTTATGGGGGAAGAGAAAGAGTCCTAAGCCTTATCCACTAGGCCATCAGGGTGATGGTTAAAACTATAACGTTTGTTTTACGTCTTTATAGAAAGCAGTTATGATTTGTAACAAACAAAACTTTGTTAAACTTTTTGGAGTCACTTGCTCAAAAGCTGGTTTTCTTTATGTCTAATTTCTAGAAATTTGGTTGCCCAAGTTGAATATCTATGATTATTTTAGCAATCTGTTTCTTAGTCAACTAAAGATGCCTAATTCTATTTATAGTTAAGTATTTTTATTTATCTTCATATCTTCTTTATATATTGTCTATGTATCTAAGTTTCTATGATCAATCATTATCAATTGCAACATTTTTCATTTAATTAACATAAATGCATAATAACACCTACAATATTACTCTATTTTGTCAAATTGTTTTTTTTTTCTTGTTCCCTTGTCTCAAATTGATTGCGTTCATCATTATAATTTGATTGTGATTGGACGATAGTATTTCCTGTTTGAGAGATGGGAAATACTTGAAATATGAGCATGCCAAATTGTCAACAGTAAGTTACTTTGCCCAAAGCTCAACACACTTGGTGATATGGAGAACTGTAATATTGGTGAAAAAGAGGTAAGCTAGGTTTCTGAAACATGAATAATAAATTTAATTTAGACATTCTTGCTGCATGAACTTGCATTAATTTTCGGTTACTAATGTAAAAGGGAGAACTGTAATATTGGCAATACCAATCTTATACTGCATGTCACCCATTATGCTGGCTCCTTTGGTACTTGAAACAACTTTGGAAGGTTTGATGTTGATGTTGTGATGTTTTGACAACAAAAAATGCACGAGAGTTTTCATCTGCTGCAAAAGGACACACTTAAAGGTAGTTTCTTCAAGTTCTTTAATATGACAATAACGCCACTTGATATTGTTTTGCAGATACAATAAGGACAATTGAAATGTATTCAGACATAATTATGATGAGACACTTTGAAAGTGGTGATAATAAAAGAGCAGTCATAACTGCTAACATTCATGTTATTAATGCAAGGAACGGACCCGACCAGCATCCTACTCAGGTATACTAAATGAGCAGTCATGACTGCTAACCTGTTATTTATGATACTAAAAGAGCAGTCACGACTGAAAATGTAATTTACTCTTAATTTTATAATGTTGTGTTTGTGTTAGGTTAGTGTTGGAATGCCACATATAACCAAAACTTATTTTTGTTTTCCAATTTTCATGTAATTGTTTAAATTTTTTATGGCTAATATGTTAACTTTTGTCTCAGTTTTGGGGGAAGAATGATTATACAAACGCTCGGTTTGATGAAGTGTCCGAAGACTAGGTTACTTATGTCACAACATTTATTTACCGGTGATATTGTATTTTACTATCACTTTTGAATATACTTGGAAGTGTACGTTGTATTTGACAATTACTTGTAGATAAACTTGGAATGATACTACGTATTTGACAGACTATAATTTGTGCAATGGATTGACATTTTGTATTAATATCTTATTTTGTATTTATGAGATATTAAATGTGTGATTTAGTTTGATTAATATTGGTAAAATTAACAAAATTTTTTTTTTTTTTAAAACTTAAAATTATGACAGACAAATGTTTTGACATCAAGCCACTATGATTATGAAAGCATGTTTTGACATCTAGCCTCATGTTATTAATGAAATAATGTTTGACATCTAGCCTTAACGTGTTTATGAATAAATGTTCTGATTACTAGCAATCCTATGTTTATAAATGACTGGTATTTGAAGCAATTAATGTAAATTAATGTGAATGAAAGTATAATGTTTGGTCCGAGCAATGATGTTCCCGAAAGGGACTATAGAGGAGTCTATTGGGACGATACCTATCACTTCACGAAGTAGATGCCCTAAGTTAATGAGGCCAATATGGACTGATCAAGTTCTCTCCATTCTGGTGTAGACTTGATGTATCACCATAGTGATTAATGCCCTAAGTATAAAAAGCAAGTATGTTGAGATACCAGTCAAAGCATGTATTAAGTGGCTGAGATGATTTGATTATGTTCTTCCCATCTTAGTATACTTATGGTATCACCAACAGTGATTAAGACCCTAAGTATAAAAATCCAAATGTGTTCAAATGCTAGTCAAGCTGAAGGAAAAATAATTTAAGTTTTATGCCAATAACTTTATTACTCAATTTACTTGAAAGGCTTTGAAAGCAAAATATCCTTACATGTTGTTTATGAAAGGTTTGACAACAAGTATGATTTCATGATATGATTGTAAAGGTTTTGAAAATGATTGAGTTATGCTTACAAATGTTTTGTGTCCAAACCCATGTAGCTCACGAAACGTTTTCGTCTTACGTATCTTTATTGTCATGCCATGTATTCCAAGTTCTAGACACGAGGGATAGAAGCAAGTAGATGACCTAAAGAAATTTGGATTTTAGATGAAATGAACTTTGGCTGATGTAATGGTTTGTAATCCTAACTTGCTTTCTATGATCTATTTTGATATGAAGTTGTAACCCCCGATGTTAACTAAACATTTAAAAAACTTATTTGTTTTTATTGAGACCAAAATTTAAAGACATAACTCGACCTTATGAGAAAAGTTTTTTTAAAAGTTGAGATTTATTCCATAATGTTTTTATAAAATATTACACCATTTAAGGTGCATGAAAACCACAGTGTTACAATCATTTTCATGCTATTGACGAACGAACAAATGAATCATTAAATGATGCAAAAAATATACGATTCACGAAAAAATCCTCGAAACATACTTTAATGATTCATTTTTTGTGAATCAAGTTTTTATTCATTTTTCGGATAACTTTAGTTTATAACAACAAAATCATCATAAAAATAATCATCGAGTCGTCTTTTCAGCATTTTTTTTGCAAATCATGATATTTTGAATCATTAAATGAATCAAGTTTTTACTCGCTCTTGCCTCTAAGCTTTCCCAACTCTTTACGTAAAAATTGACTTTTATACTTTTGACAAATATCAAAAGTTCAAAAGTTGAAAATAACCAAAAATAAATGGAAATGTTCCTACCATAGAATATTATGCGACATTCCAAGTTACACGTGATATGCAATAAAACAAACTAACTTCATAGCCGAAATTTCTAGAAAGTTTCGAAAATGTTAATTTTTTTATCATTAAATGAATGATTTTGGACATGGTTGTTTATTTCCTAACATAGAACATTATGCGGCATTCCCCAGTTACAACTTACACGTGATATGCAATAAACCAAATTCGTTTCATTGCCGACATTGTTAGAAAATTTCGAAAATGTTATTTTTGATCCTTAAATGAAAGAGTTTTGACATGGATGTTGGGTCAAAGTACAATCCGAATTAAGTGGGCTGCTCACAAGCTTCGTAGCTCCTGTAGGATCCGAATTTCTGGCGATCCGATATTGGCTTGTTTCTACACACGTTTTCAATATTCCCACTCATTCATGTATAGCTCACCCAACAGATGAATTTTTGTTTGGCATCACGGATATGACTCAAATAACGGAAAAAGACCCTATTAGGCAACATTTTGCATGATCCGGACACAGACATTGTCCAATCCAGTTTAAGTCGTGTTTTGCGAACATAAGCTAGCTTATTTTTTGAGCTTATTGTATTTTGACGTTTGGTAAAATCACCAAAGTAGCATATCGTAGCTTAAAAAGTAGCTTATAAACTAGCTTTTCAATAAGCTGCTTGGAAGCAGCTCATTGAAAAGCTAGCTTATAAGCTAAAAGCTAGCTTTTCAGCTAGCGCGCCAAACAGAGCCTTAGTCTTATCCGGTCTACCAAACGTTACATAACAAATATTAAAATTTTTGCGGATTTGAAGCATTGTCATTTCAACAATCAACTATGTGAGAACCACTAGGACCACCCCTTGATGTTTGGCCCCCTTCTCTTTCATGGTTAGACATCTCATATTGACCATAATCCAATCTTTTAACTGCACCGACACTAATACTTCGAAAGGTCATCTTTTGACTACTTTCCATCGGGAACACCATATGAGGGCTTGTGGGAAGGCTCGTTACCAAGTTTCCAAAAATGCCCCGTGCCTCGTTTGGTAACCG
Organism: Cichorium intybus; assembly: GCA_023525715.1. Classification (NCBI taxonomy): domain Eukaryota; kingdom Viridiplantae; phylum Streptophyta; class Magnoliopsida; order Asterales; family Asteraceae; genus Cichorium; species Cichorium intybus. Next base: position 66,271,361 of record CM042012.1, on the reverse strand, counting down.
TAGTGTGTATCTCTCGACATTTTCAACATGGCGAACAATCACCGAGTGACCCGTTGAATGTGAACGTGGGATTTCAGTGGTCGGAGGTATCTTGTGTTTGGACTCTATTGGAAGAAGAAATTCGGTCGACGCAAAATCCATCTCAGAGTCAACGGGGCAATGCAACGACTCAGTCACATGCCCGAGTTCACCAGGTCTCAAGACTAGGTTTGCTCTACACACCGGGCATGTGACATGTGATGCCAGCCACGTGTCAATACAATCCTGGTGAAACACGTGGCTGCATTTGGGTAGCAAGCGTAGGGTTTCATGGTCTTGGAACTCATTTAAACAGACAGCGCATTCTAGTACCGTGTGGCCTATCTTTATCCCCTTGACACTTGAATACAAAAAGCGAGGGAATGTGGCGATCACTCCCGGGTCAAGCCCATGCACCACCGAATTCATTGACCCGGTTTCACTCAGGTTCATTGTACTCCCGGCTAGTCTGAGTTGTCGTTCAGTATAATGGCGGAAGTAGGTGGAGACCACACAAACCATGAAGAATGCACTTAAAAGGCACACGAGTATAATCGCCATTGTTGGGTTGATGGTGGTAGAAGGTTTGTTACCCGGCGACGGCATTGGTGGTGATAAGATTCCATCTTCTGCGGCGGTGTAATTATCTGCAAAGAGTAACAAAAAACCAACAAAAACCCATTTGACTTCATTGGCAAATATAAGGAGTTGCATGAAGGAATCTGATCAATAATTCAGAGTTTCAGGGATATGTGATTTGGGTTTTGATGCTAATCATGGCTTCGGTTTAACTAATTAATTAGTGTCGGTTAGCTTCAACAAATGACGCTATCTTGCGCCTGCTTAATTATGGGACGAGTTTTGGAGATACTGTAAAGAAAATATGAATGTCGTGTTGCTGAGGAGAATGACATTTTGGTAGAAAGGTTGGAAAGAGACGAAGGGAACAAATCAAGGAGTATAATTTAAGACTATTATATCGATGATAACGAAGATGAAAGGAGAATATAAGAATAGAAATTTGAGTACGGTGATGTCATATTATGGACGGCTGTTCGGTTTTTCCTTTGTTTGAATGCTCGAATATTTATTCTTCCTTAAAATATGGATTCAAGGATGTGGATGCAGATAAAAGTAGTAAAGCTAAATCATTTTACAAGTATTCCATGACAACGACTAAAAGGATTCTTGAATAGGATCATCAAGCGAACTTTTAGGAAAATATAAATAGCTAATTACAAAAACGATCGGGAAGTTCAGAGTGATCGGATTTTGAGCATTTTTTGAGCATCTATATAGCGAAATAGTTTCTTTTCTCTTTATTAGCGGTTTCTACTAAAAGATGGATTTTCTTTTTTGCATAATTGATCTTATTTTTGTGAAAAAAGAAATCATAAACCTCTATAAAGATCTATTCTTGTGGAACTATAATAATGCAGTATTTGGTATAATGTCAATTTTTGCCAACAAACTATTTTCTTATATTCTATTTGGTCATCCATCTTTTTCATGCATTATACCTAATCAAAGTTGCTTTTGACCTTTTAAATAAGGGCATGGGAACAATTAGTGGTATACGTATGGAAGGAGTGAGTTGTCCTAAATGACGTGCTATTATAGATGCCAACGTGTTATTAATGTTGAAAATCAAAATCCGAAAATTCCTTCGTACAATCACTCCTATTTGTTCCTCCCCCTTTACACACATACATCTTTATTGAAAACCCTACAAACAATGAGATGTCATCTTCATTGACAAATAAGTTCAAGACGAACAATATTCTTGCAATCGTATCAGGAAACACAACGATGGGGGACATCTCTATGTGCTTCTACCCTCAGCCAAGACAAATCAGTTCGGGACAAACAACATTCTTCCAATTGTAACAGGAAACGCAATGATGGGGGGATCTCGATGTACTTCTACCCTCATCCGACTAAAGAATGTGTGGCCCGGAAGCAAGACAAACCAACCATAAGGTTTTGGAACTGTCCATAGTCATTTGTTAGCCCACTCACCTTCTTTAACATTTTCTTTATGTTTGAAATTGGACTTATTTGGAGAAAACGCTAATATAGGTATAATTGTACAATGTTTTTCCCAAAACACCCTTAATAATGTTACACCTGGAATTTTCAGCTATCAAGAGACAATTTTAATTACTTTTGGTGGATTGACCCAACACTAGAGGAATAATACAAAGCACCTTATGGAAGCTCAAAAACGAAATGGATTCAATGGATCAATCAAGGGAAGTTGCAAGACCGGAGAAGAAAGTGCAAAAGTTGAAAACTTTAAGAAATATAGAGGCATCTTAAATGGAGGAAAATGGTATTGATGTGTAGTCTTTAGCTTCGTGATTTTCAGAGGGGGCAATGTACTTTTGGGCGATGGAAACAAAGGCCTTTTGTATCAAGGTTGAGGTTATACACAATCTTCACCAGTCTTCACATATGTCCAAAAGGCCTTCCGTATCAAGGGCCCTTGTACTAATGTTATTTGAATTATATATAATGGAAATATATAGGGACCACTTAAAGATTCCCTTTAATTTTGTTTACTTATGTTTTTCAAAAACATGTGAGATATTGAATTGTGGTCCACAGAAAAAGGCAATGATTCAACATGTTTATGTTCCTGTCAAAGATTTGTAGGGGCTTATACAATTCAACAAACAATTACTTCCATTGAATAACATTGCATACCAACATAATAAATTATTCCCAAAGAAGGTGTCCATGATGTCTCTATAAAAGAAAAACTATAATGTTTTCAAAAAGGGCATGCAACTAATGTAACAATATACATGTGATAACATAATAAACAATTCATTCTAGATTGACTATTTTTGTTGTGTTTCCTTTTCTTTTTTCACCTGAACCTGCTTGCCCAGTTTCATCTTAATAATTATCTTAAGTAGCCTCAATCTTCTTAAGATGCATCAAACTTTTCTTGGTCTCCTGTACAGATTGTCTATTCCCCCCGTAATTGTACCTCCCCTACATGTTTCTGTTTCTCCAACAACATGTAGTTGTTCCTCTTAAACTTGTACCTGATCCATATTTCCTTGTTCCATATGTGATTATTCAACCTGAACCTTAAGTTGTTCTGAAATTAGTGCTATTAAGTAACAATATTATACAATGACGTTGACTATTACACATATTTGGTCTTTTTACTTTTAGTTTACTTTTGGTTCCACCTTTTTACACGCTACTTTATTATGACCACCTTCTTTACACATAATGCATACTATTTGCTTTCCATTTTTTGAAACTCTATACTTACCATCCGTCTTTTATGCATCTCTTTTCGTCTTGGCAATGGGACGTTTAGGCATCCTCCTAATTGATGGTGGATGTAAAGGTGGGTATAACCGGTGTCTGGCCCTATGGAGCTCCTATTCATACATGCATTTCTATACTTGTAAGCTTTCATGTATATGGTACAATGGAACATGTTGTCAACATATGATCATATATTGTTCAGATAACAAATTGTAGCTACAAAATGGAAAATTCCATAACCATTAGGATGCCACAATCTACAAGTACAAGTTTTCTTATTAAGGTTTACTTCAAATACATTCCCAACACATAGTGCTCTAAATTAATTCAGCCCACTAGGAAACACTTGCCAATACATTTGTCTAACTTTGAATTCATTCGAGAATTTCCTCATAATATGAGAAATTTGGTTAACCCAATGCTAGTCCTTACGCCTTGTATTGTATACATTATATAAAACCTTATTTCCTATAACATAGTTGTTCGAATAGTGTCCAAGATCATAGTTAATTAGTAAGGACTTTTCTTTAATAGCAGTGTCCTTTTTGGGTTGCCATCAGTAGTCCAAATGGTATTAGGTTAATTAAGAGAGAGTGTGTGATAAATAGTTTATTAATTTATTATAGGATGATAAATTAATTAGAAACTAATTTGGAATTAATTATAATTAATTTTAATTGATTGGAATTAATCTAAATTAATTTGGGAGTAATTAAAAGTGTAGGGACTAAATATTAATTGTTCAATAGTTGGGGAATGGAATGGATTATGTTGAGGGATGAGGATAGGGGACAAAATTGAGAAGGGTTTATCCTTATAAATTTCGTTCACCACCTATAGGATAAAACGATATGATTTGAATTAAAGATAAGTTAGATTATTTAATCAATTGTCCTTATCCGGTTTGAATTCAAATCGGGTTTATCTGTAAGCATCCTTGCAAGCTATAAAACCCCTCCCTGGCACTCATTATTTTTGTCCCACTCCTAGAGGTCTCTGAGACTTGGAGTTTTCTCTTCTCTCATAGCAGAATCTATAATCCATCTCTAGGGTTTTATAACGAGCTTTCTTAATTAACCGATTAACCTAATAATTTGGACTTATTGAGTGTGAACCATCAGAGGTATTCTTATTTGGGTACTACCTTCCTTAGCATCGATTCGATCCATATCAAGGGTTCTTCAAACAAATTGGTTTTGCTAAAAGGTTGGTAATTTTTTGATCCCTCTTGTAGTTGTAAATTATAATTAAGTAGCTTCCTTGTAGGTTTTTAGTAATTGTTACTAGCCTTAGAATTTTTGTTTGTTTCCGCTGCCATGATTAGTGAATCTAGGGTATGTAAAACCTAACAGTGGTATTAAAGCCTATGCTTAGTTGATATTTGCACTACATGCTTAGGTTTTGCTAAATTGATTTTCAAAAATTGTAAATAGGCATGGATAAATCGAAATTTTGGAGTTTTATAGTTTTAAAATATTTTTGGTAATTATCTCCAAAAGGTTTATTTAACTTTTGCATTATTTGAACTTTTGAAATTATTTATTTTTGTTAAATTAAGGAAATAGGCAATTTAAATTGTTTAAATTATTTTGACAATTGTTTAGGATGACTAAATTAAAATTAATCATTATCATGTGTCCTTACATGATTTAAATATTTAATTAGTTATTAATTATTGTCATTTGATTACACATGGATAATTAGAATTAATTAGTTAGTTCAATTTTGATCCTAAATATGCGACTTGCTTGTTTGATGTGAATTATTAACATATGCCCTCACATGATTAGAATAGTGAAATGGTGATTTAATATTATCATTTGAACATATAGGTTAATTGAATTAATATGATCAAACAACTAGTAAATTTTAAAAGTTTAAAATATACAATATAAATGATATAATAGTTTTATTATATGTATAACTAAGATTAAATACATCAACTTGGATCATGACTAGGCTCATCCATTCTAATAACTCTAAGATGGTTTAAGGAAACGGCCTATAAAATGACCGTTAAATGGACGTCTTTTCGCCCACCGCCATTTCTGTAGACCAATGGAGTCACTGAAAGGGTCCAAACAAATTTGACGTCAAGTTAAAAGTATTAACTTCAAAAAATTATCCAAACAAAATTCTCGTTTAGATAAATAGGAAAATATGAAGTGTATGCTAATCCATGAAAACGCACATTATTTCCTTATAGTCTGTTGATAGAGCGTGTATGGTTAACCGACACATTAATTTGATATTATAAGTGGAAAGATTGTTGAAAATATAAAATATGATCACCACAAATAAAGGTTTGCACCGTTTAATGTGTGACAGATATATAAATTAAAATGATAATATGTGGAATAAATAATAAAAGTTGCGGAATAAAAATATATAATCTAATCGCCACAAATAAAGGTTTGCACCGTTTACTGTGTGAAAGATATATAAATAATATAAATTGCAGTAATTAAATGACTTAAAGCGATAAATAATATAAATGACTATAATTAAAAGACATAAAACGATAAATAATGTAAATGACTATAATTATATAAATATATATATATATATATATATATATATATATATATATATATATATCAAGTAGGTTCGTCAATAGATTGACTGAACTGGTTTACAACAGGACTGTGGAACGACTGGTTTATCAAGTAGGTTCGTCAAATAAATTGACTGAACTGGCTTAGGGTTGGACTGGATTTCTAATAGACTGTGTCTCTATTTGTTCTTGTTTGATGATCTTGGTGATCTTGGTTTTCTTGTTTGATGATCTTGGTGTTCTTGGTGTTTTTCTTGGTGTTCTTGGTGTTTTTGTTGGTGTTCTTGGTGTTTTTGGAGAGTGTTTGGAAGGTTGGAAATAAGATGGTGGAAGTTGGAGAGGTTTTTGAGAGAGTTTTGGTTTATAATTATGAGTTGTAATGAAAAAATGGTGTAAAATGGTTTATATATGGAGTTGTAAGGGTTTTGGGTGAGTTTTGAATGAATTTCGGAAGTTTAGGGGGTGAAAATGAAAGATTTTGAGGCTAAAACGTCCGGTCGGGTCGTGGGTCGCGTTCTGGGTCGACGCGCGGACCCTGATGTGAGGTAAAGTGGTTCGGGCGTGGGGCGGTTCGGATCGGGTCGTGGAGCGGGTAAGGTCCGCGTGTTGTTTGTGAGTATGCCGGATCGGAGAGGTGGAGCGGACCGGTTCGGATGGCGGGTTTACACGCGGGTTGCGCTGTGAGTGCAAGTGGATCAGGTTCGGGTGCGGGTTCGGATCCGGATATGGCGAAGCTGGGCGGGTCGCTGGAGTGGGCCGGATATTGGGCTGGATCTGTTGGGCTGGGCCAAACAGTTAGCCTGGTCCGATTTCTTTTGTTTTATTTAGTTTTAAAAATGATTTAAAATTCAAAATAAATTCAAATAAATTAGGAAAAATCATTTTTAATTTATAAAATTAATTAAGTCTAATAAAATAAATTATTTAGAAAATATATTTCCAAAAATTCATTTTAAATATATTTAATTTTATTTTAGTTTATATTTTTCTTTGTTTTTGGACTTTAAAACTCTTTTTCTATTAAATTGCATCTTTTATCAAAATCAATTATTTAGAAAATAATTAAAATAACTATTTCCCAATAATCAAGTTTAATAAATGATAAATTTAACTCCAAGTTTTTTTTTAAAATTATTTTCTTATTTTCTCGTTTAATCTCGAATCCTCGCAACCTGAAATAAACTGATAATATTTGTTAGACAAAATAAAAACAGTTCATCTTATTTCAATGATGGTCACATACAAAAACATTTTTCAACAATTTCCCCCTATGTGATCATTGATGAAATAAGGATAGATATAATCACATTAACAGTTTTAATATTAAATATTTGAGATAAAAGTTTTGTCAATGATAAGATATATATAAAACCTTTGTAATCATTTTGAAAGTTTGTGACTTGGTTTTACATATCTTATGTTTTGAAAAAGATTTTGAAGAATGTTTGTTTCCGAATCAAAGTCTCGGGTTCGGTTATCAAAGGGTAACCATATATGTATCTAAAGAAATTTCTTAAGATTTTATAGCATTATTTATGACGACAAGTGGTCTAACAGGTCGATTCAGATGAACGCTCATAGATATAGCTCACATTTCACTTGGGTGTTTGGTTGTTCTGGCAGCAAAACAAGTTAATGATCACTGAAAATGAGTGATATCTCTCTCTGACGACTCACACTCATATTGGAGGTGTTCATCTATGCTTTTCCTGTAAAGTCACTTAGTCTCATTATTAGATAATCAATCACATAAGACTGGTTTCGGCATTACTCAGCGGGTTTCTTCATTCATGCCATTAATGTTCACTCTCTCTCCGTCGGGAAATACATGTAGAGGAGTTTAACAATTTTCATAGTGCAGTTTGCAACTAAGAAATCTTCAGTGATGAAGGCTACAGTATCCCGGGAAATCCATTGTTGTTGTAGCTTCTTCTTTGATGGTATCCTGTTTGTTGATCAATATCGATTTATTGTAAAAAGATATTTTGTTTTATCATTGAGAAGTTGCTACAATTGAGAACAATTTTTTTTGTTTTTGTTTTTGTTTTTTTTTGTTTTGTTTTTTTTTTTTGAAATGACCATTTGGTTGAAAGTTTTGTTTTGTTTGGTATTTCTTTGGTGAGCGATTTGACTTTCTTGTTGACTCGTCTTTGAGGATTGGATGTTGATAGATCTTTGTTTCGCCTTTGATTTTCTTGTAAGGATATGTCGCTGTTTGAAGTGTTTCTATTTTTGCGGCTGTCTTCATTTTTGATTGGCTTTTAACTAGGTAGGGATAGGTGGCATAAAAGACATTTTGTCTAGTATGTAAGAAATGAATGTATCGTCCCTGGTCATTTTGATATCTAAGCAAAAATGAGACCGTGACAAGGTATAATCGGGTATACCTTATTAGCAATAGTGACACACCTAAGCTCACAAGAATTGAATTCCATAATTATTTAGATCGACGAGGCACAAATTCTCACATGGGTTTTTGTTTTCATCTGAACCTCCTAACCTTATGTCCCTTGATTGTTTAAAATCGTCAATAATGAAATAAAATCGAAGGAAATAAAGTTATATACATTATGAAAAGTAGGAGATTTGAACCTTCACTCCAATTGAGAATCAATATGACTTAAAATCTTCATCGAGCATAAGCATCTGAAAAATTAAGTCAAGAGACGATTAATCACAAGGTTTTATAAAAACTTATTATGGCAAGTCTTTTATTGTATTTTTGAAAATTTGTTTTTTTGAATGTTTTTGGTAATTTTGGTTATTTGAATGTTTTTGGAAATTTTGGTTATTTGAATGTTTTTGGAAATTTTGGTTATTTGAATGTTTTTGGAAATTTTGGTTATTTAAGGAAAGATATGAAAATTATAAAAATCTAAAATCTTTTTGTCTTTTGAAGTTTTGTAATTTTTTTGTTTTTCTTTTTGAATTAAAGTAAACACACGTTTGTACAAACAAAAAGTAAAAGTTTAAGGATGGATGATATCTGGATTTAACATTCCTAGACGGCCTAGGAAGTATTGAAATTTTGTTTCATCGAGAGCCTTAGTGAAGACATCGGCAATTTGATCTTCGGTGTTTATGAAGTGTAATTCGATATGACCCTTTTGAATGTTGTCTTTAATGAAGTGATATCGAATATCGATGTGCTTTGTCATGGAATGGTGAACGGGATTGTGAGAAATGGCTATTGCACTGGTTGAGTCACAAAATATGGGAATTTGTGAAACTCTGAAGCCATAGTCACACAGTTGAGTTTGCATCCATATGACTTGTGAACAACAGCTGGCGGCAGCGACGTATTCAGCTTCTGCTGTTGATGTGGATACACAACTCTGTTTCTTTGAAGACCAACTCACTAGTCGACCTCCTAGGAATTGACAGCTACCAGATGTACTTTTCCGATCTAGCTTGCATCCTCCATAGTCTGAGTCGGTGAAAGCGTTCAGCTGAAAATCGGATTTAGCTGGATACCAAAGGCCAAGTTTGGGAGTGCCTTTTAGGTATTTGAAGATGCGTTTCACAGCAATGACATGAGATTCCATAGGATTTGCTTGGTATCTGGCACAGACACAAGTAGAAAACATAATGTCAGGTCTGCTGGCAGTGAGGTATAATAGTGATCCGATCATTCCACGATATCTTTTCTGGTCAACGGGTTTGCCATTTAAGTCTGCATCAATTTTGTATCCAAAAGCCATTGGTGTTTTTGCGGTATTGGATTTGTCCATTGAAAATCGAGTGAGTAGGTTTTTGACATAATTCTCTTGGTTGATGAAAATTCCATCAGTTGACTGTTTGATTTGAAGTCCAAGAAAAGTAGTCATCTCCCCAATCATGCTCATTTCAAATTTGCTCTTCATTAGATCTGCAAACTTAACACTCAAAGATTCATCAGTAGAACCGAAAATAATGTCATCAACATATATTTGTACGATTAAGAGATGTTTATTATAGATTTTTCGAAAGAGGGTTTGATCGATTGAACCTCTTTTAAAACCTGATTCTTCGAGAAATGTTGACAACGTGGCATACCAGGCACGGGGTGCTTGTTTTAAGCCATAGACAGCTTTCTGCAATTTGAAGCTGTGATGAGGAAAGTTGGGATCTTCAAAGCCTGGTGGTTGTTGGATGTATACTTCACGATCTAACTCTCCATGTAGGAATGCACATTTAACGTCCATTTGAAAAACTTTAAAGTTCTTATGTGCAGCATATGCGAGAAAGATGCGGATAGCTTCTATTCTAGCGACTGGAGCATATGTTTCATCGTAGTCTATTCCTTCTTGTTGTGAATAGCCTTTGACTACGAGACGTGCCTTGTTTCGACACACGACTCCTTGATCGTCAGTCTTGTTTCTGAATACCCATCTTGAACCTATGATAGTAACATCGGGTGGTGTAGGAACAAGACTCCATACGTCATTTCTTTCGAATTCAGCTAGCTCTTCTTGCATAGCTTTTACCCAGTCTGGGTCTTTGAGAGCAGTATGTATGGTTTTGGGTTCAGTCATGGATATGAAGGCTCCAAATAAACATTCATTTGCAGTTGCGGCTCTAGTTTGGATGCCTGAATTGGGATCTCCAATGATTAGGTCAGTGGGATGGTTTCTGGTCCATTTTATTAAACGATTTTCTTCCGTTGTAATAATAGGATTTTCAGTATCCCATTGTTCTTCTCCAGTAGTTTCTTCTTGGAAGAGGTTTGAAGGTTCCCCCATAAATGTTGCATCGGGATTGTTTTGGATATTTGGGGATGGAGTGGTAAAATCTGGGGTGGTTAAAGGAGGATTTGGTGTTTGTTCTAATGAGGAAGTATGTGTTTGTGGTTCCCCCTCAACTTGATCTGCAACATTTATGTTTCTTTGTGGAGTTCCTTCAGTGGGTGTTCCTGTAGGATCAATTTGAGTAGTTAGAATTTCAGAATTATAAGCAGTTTTAGGTTGTTCAAAAAGTAAATCAATATCAACTTCAATGTCTATGTCAGGAGATGGTGTTTGTGGAATTGGATTTTGAAAAATATTATCTATCATTTGTGAGCCAAAATGTTCACGATCCAATTTTCTGACATAAAATTCATCGAAGTGGACATCGGTACTTTCTTCAATTACTCTTGTACGTTTGTTCAGTACTCGATAAGCAGCTGAAGAAAATGAGTAACCAAGGAAAATTCCTTCGTCCGACCTTGATTCAAATTTTGAAAGGTGGTCTTTATTATTTTTTATGAAGCATCGACAACCAAAAATATGAAAAAATTTGATATTTGGTTTTCGGTTGTTAATGACTTCATATGGTGTTTTATGAAGATTTTTGTGAATTAAGGAGCGATTTTGTGTGTAGCAAGCTGTGGCAATTGCTTCTGCCCAGAAGTATTGTGGCAGATCAGCAAAGATGAGCATTGATCTTGCAGCTTCGCACAAAGTTCGGTTCCTTCTTTCAACAACGCCGTTTTGTTGAGGAGTGTAAGGGGCTGAGAAGTTGTGTTCGATGCCTTTGTTTTTGAGAAATGAGTCTAGAGTTATGTTTTTGAACTCTAAACCATTATCACTTCGGATTCTTCGAACTGGTCGTTTGAGCTTTAGTTCGATCTGTTTTATAAAGGTGATCATCTCTTCTGGTGCTTCTGATTTTAGTCTTAAGAAAAAGACCCATGTAAATCGAGAGAAGCCATCAACTATGACAAGGACATACTTCTTCCCTTGTATTGTTTGGATTTTGGCGGGGCCACAGAGGTCTATGTGCAGCAATTCTAGTGGTTCGGATACACTAGATTCTGTAATGCTTTTGTGAGAGGATTTGGAAAGTTTTCCCTTTTCACAAGCGGCACAAAGAGTTTCATTGTCGAGCTTCAGAAGTGGCAGTCCTCGAACTAGATCATCGCCGATCAATTTGTTGATGTACCCGAAATTTAGATGGGAAAGGCGGCGGTGCCATAACCAACTAATATCTGCTGGGGCTTTGGATAGCAGACAAATATCAGGTTTACCATAAATAAGATCCATGTCTAGTGGATACATATTTCCGGCACGGTGTGAATCAACAATGATTTCTTTGGTGTTGGCGTCCATGATCAAGCTTCTTTGTTTGGTAAATAGGACTTCAAGATCGTTATCGCAGAGTTGAGCAACACTGATGAGATTGTGTTTCAGGTCATCAACATAAGCAACTTTCTTTATGGTGAAGTTACCATTAGTTATGTTTCCATAACCTTTGATTTTTGCCGTCATGTTGTTGCCAAAGGTAACGTCTTGATTGGTTTGGGTGGGTCTGAAGTCACGAAGGTAGTTTCTGTTTCCTGTCATATGCTTGGAGCAGCCACTATCAATGTACCATGTATCATCCTTGGGTTCTCCAGCATTAGATCCCTGCAATTAGACAGAAATTTTAGGTACCCAGATCTGAATGGGTCCTGATTTGTTAGCTTTTACCATTTTGGGTTTGTTGTTCAATGACTTTGGTTTATTGGGATAGAATGGTTGAGGTTTGATTTGATTTATCAAGTTTTCCCAAAATATGATTTGTTTTTGATAACCTGTGAGTTGATAAGATCTGTGATTTGGTGAACGATATCCTAGATGTGAAAATTTATTTGAAAAGTTTTCTTCATATCTGGGGTATGATGAACGGCTATGAAAAGGTTTTTGAAGAGGTTTTAGTTTTTGTTTGGAAACCTGTTTATGAGGTATGACGTAGAGTTTAACTGGTTTCTTTGGTTGGTTTTCAAAAACTTTTGGCTTGACAAGTGGGGTTTTGATGACTTGAATGGGTTTTTTGCTTATTTGTTGTTTCTTGGAGTATTTTTGTCCCGGACTAGTTTTTCCAACAATTGATGAACTCATTGTAGGAAAAGTAGTTGGTACAGAAGTACTACCAACCTCGTAAAAGGAATTTTCTCCATTCAAAAAGTTTTTTGATTTGATGGTTTTGTTGGTATGTTTGATTTGGTGAGTTAAAGAACTAGCTGAGTCTGTTTCAGAATTTAAGACTCTTTTGAAAGACTTTTTGGAAAGAGTGAAAGCAGTATCATCCGGGCTACAGTTGATAACTGTTTCGTCATCTGAATCTTCCTCATTAACAGATGTGAAAAGATCTGGTAGAGTTGATTCAGAGTTTTCACAAATTATCATGTTTTCTTGATTTTCTAGTTCTTTTTCAAAGGTTTCTCTACCAATTCCTGGTCTGTAACTCGTATCAAATTTTCCAGTACCCAAGGTGTTTGCCTTGGTGAAAATATCATCACTGAGTTTTCTGGCAATTTTGATAGATTCCACATTCTGTATCAATCTTTTGTTTTCAGATTCAAGAAAAGTGATTTGGTTTAAAGAATCAGTCAGTTTTTCATTTATGATTTTGTGTTTTTCAGTTGACTCTTGAAAGTTTTGTGTCAACTGAATGATTTCCATTTCTAAAACTTCTTTTGTTTCAGAAGAAATGACTGATTGATTTTTTAATTCCAATTCCCTTTTCTGAATTAGAGATTGATTTAATTGTTCAAAGACGTGATTGTAATCTTCTGATTTTCTTTCAACGTCTCTTTCCAATTTGGTCCTTGTTCTGGTTAATTCTGCAAATTTGAGTTGTAGGGTTTGTAACTCACATTTGAAGATTTCAGAATTAACCACTGTGTCATGGTATTTCTTGAGATCAGCTTCTAAACTTTTCTCAATTTTGGATATATGGGACTCAAAAGGTAATTTAGAAAAACCGAGTTCAGAGATCATAGACCATACCTGTTCTATGACATTTGGAGCTCTTGAAGTTGTACCAACTACGAAGCAGAAGTTGGATTGTGTCGGTTCATTGTCGGCTTCGTCTTCAGAGGTTGGCCAGTATTCCACATTTGGTTCGTGGATTGCCATCAAAGCTCTTTGGTTTTCTTGGTTTTCCTTTTTCTTTAACTCATCGGCTTTTTGAGCGTAGTATGCCGAGTCTTTGATTTTTGTCTTGTTTTTGGCTCGGCACTCTCTTGCGTAGTGATTAGTTCCTTTGCAATTGTGACAGATAATCACTTCTTCATCACTTTCTTCCTTTTGACTTTTGATTGGAAGTCGTTCTGGTGTTTGAGTTTGGATTTGTTGGGAAGATTGAGAGGAGTTTTGTTGGAATCCAGAATTTTGGTTGTTTGAAAAACCATTATTTTGATTATTGTATCCTTGATTTTGGAATCCCCGGTTTTGGTTTTGAAGACCGTTCTTTTGGTTATTGTTTTGATGATTTGAGTTGGGATTGTTTTGAAATCCCTGGTTTGAGTTATTTTGGAAAGAGGGTCTTTGCGAATTTTGTCCAAAATAAGGTCTTGGTTGAAAACCTTGGTTGTTTTGACCAAATTGTGGTCTTGGTTGAAATCCATAATTATTTTGCCCAAATTGTGGTCGGTTTTGAAAATTTGTTTTAAAATTTGATTGACCAAGATTTGGAATAAATCTTTGGAGATTTGTATTTGCAACCAAAGCACACAATTGTTGATAATCTGCTTCATCGTTCGAATTGAACTGATCAAAACAATTATTTACAAAATCTTGGCTTTGAAAAGTTGTGGTTTGATTAGAATGATTAAAGTTTTGATCGTTGAAAGGTGTTTGGTTTTGAGAAGATGTGGACACAAGAGCAAGTGGTCCTCCAAAAGCTGTAGATGTTGGTGGATCAATCGAGGATTCATACGATTGAAGTTCTCCGTACAAATTGTATAGAGTTTCCGTATGAATGGCAGGATTTCCCTGAATGATGAGTTTAACCATCTTCCAGCTTTCGTAAAGATTATTTAGAAATTTGAGATTGATCTCGTGTTGTGTCTTTTTGATGCCCAAGTTATTCAATTTTACCATGATAAAATTGAACCTATCATGTGCATCATGGATGGTTTCTGATGAAAGCATCTTGAAATTATCGAATTCATTTAAAACGGATGTTCTTTTATTTCCAATAATTCTTTGATTTCCACAAAAACGGTTTTTTAAGTTTTCCCAAATTTGATTCGCAGTCAACAGTATTATGTCATCCATTTGACTTAGAATACTGTGAGGTATGCCAGACACCAGTTCCTTTTTTGCTTGTAGTTCCAATTTTCTTCTGTTTTCAGCTTGAGTGACTTGATTTGTAGCAAGAGTAGTCATATTTTCTGGATCAGTATATGTGCCTTCAACACATTTCCAAACATCTTCATTTATTGTGTTAAGATGTAGATTCATTCGGCCAACCCACGAATTATACTCTTCAGGTATAAGTATGGGTGCTCGTGAACCAGATCCTAAACTGTTAGCAATAGAAACTGAATTCATGTTGGAGTAATTAACAGAAGACATGTTTTTAAGATTTTTAATTTTAATTTAAAAAGAAGGATTTTTAACAAGTGATATTAAAATGAAATATTCAAATAAACGCTTATGGAAGGTTTATATAAACGCTAACCAAAAGTATTTGATGAAAATTTCAAAGTAAATCACACGAGCTCTGATACCAATTGTTGAAAATATAAAATATGATCACCACAAATAAAGGTTTGCACCGTTTAATGTGTGACAGATATATAAATTAAAATGATAATATGCGGAATAAATAATAAAAGTTGCGGAATAAAAATATATAATCTAATCGCCACAAATAAAGGTTTGCACCGTTTACTGTGTGAAAGATATATAAATAATATAAATTGCAGTAATTAAATGACTTAAAGCGATAAATAATATAAATGACTATAATTAAAAGACATAAAACGATAAATAATGTAAATGACTATAATTATATAAATATATATATATATATATATCAAGTAGGTTCGTCAATAGATTGACTGAACTGGTTTACAACAGGACTGTGGAACGACTGGTTTATCAAGTAGGTTCGTCAAATAAATTGACTGAACTGGCTTAGGGTTGGACTGGATTTCTAATAGACTGTGTCTCTATTTGTTCTTGTTTGATGATCTTGGTGATCTTGGTTTTCTTGTTTGATGATCTTGGTGTTCTTGGTGTTGATCTTGGTGTTCTTGGTGTTTTTCTTGGTGTTCTTGGTGTTTTTGTTGGTGTTCTTGGTGTTTTTGGAGAGTGTTTGGAAGGTTGGAAATAAGATGGTGGAAGTTGGAGAGGTTTTTGAGAGAGTTTTGGTTTATAATTATGAGTTGTAATGAAAAAATGGTGTAAAATGGTTTATATATGGAGTTGTAAGGGTTTTGGGTGAGTTTTGAATGAATTTCGGAAGTTTAGGGGGTGAAAATGAAAGATTTTGAGGCTAAAACGTCCGGTCGGGTCGTGGGTCGCGTTCTGGGTCGACGCGCGGACCCTGATGTGAGGTAAAGTGGTTCGGGCGTGGGGCGGTTCGGATCGGGTCGTGGAGCGGGTAAGGTCCGCGTGTTGTTTGTGAGTATGCCGGATCGGAGAGGTGGAGCGGACCGGTTCGGATGGCGGGTTTACACGCGGGTTGCGCTGTGAGTGCAAGTGGATCAGGTTCGGGTGCGGGTTCGGATCCGGATATGGCGAAGCTGGGCGGGTCGCTGGAGTGGGCCGGATATTGGGCTGGATCTGTTGGGCTGGGCCAAACAGTTAGCCTGGTCCGATTTCTTTTGTTTTATTTAGTTTTAAAAATGATTTAAAATTCAAAATAAATTCAAATAAATTAGGAAAAATCATTTTTAATTTATAAAATTAATTAAGTCTAATAAAATAAATTATTTAGAAAATATATTTCCAAAAATTCATTTTAAATAGATTTAATTTTATTTTAGTTTATATTTTTCTTTGTTTTTGGACTTTAAAACTCTTTTTCTATTAAATTGCATCTTTTATCAAAATCAATTATTTAGAAAATAATTAAAATAACTATTTCCCAATAATCAAGTTTAATAAATGATAAATTTAACTCCAAGTTTTTTTTTAAAATTATTTTCTTATTTTCTCGTTTAATCTCGAATCCTCGCAACCTGAAATAAACTGATAATATTTGTTAGACAAAATAAAAACAGTTCATCTTATTTCAATTATTTTCTTATTTTATGGTTTGTCGATGGAGCGTGTGTGGTTAACCGGCAAGTTAATTTGAGATTATAAATAGAGCGAGCGTGTTATGTGGTTTTGCATGGTTAATTCACAATCTTGTTTGTGGTCCTCGGTATCCCAGCCACAAAAGTAAGATAGCATATCCGAGATTTACATGCCATTGATAAGTTCAATTGTAACACCCCAAAATCCAGAGTAAAAATTTTCGTTTTAAAATGGGTCAAATACCCAAAACTGTTTATAAAATACATGGCATCTAAATAAAACTTTATATTTAAAACATACAAAATTGTATTTATCAAAACGTTTATAACATTATCCAGCGGAAGACTTAAATACCAAAACTTTAGATGTGGTACAGTTGCGCCGTGCTCTAAGCTCAAACCAGAAAATACCCGAAAAACAGTTAGGGTGAAAGAGTAAGCACAAAGCTTAGTGAGTTTCCCAAAATACCACACGATCTATCACATAGAACACAACATTACAAATAACCAGACGGAGATCCACCGCACTACGACTCTTGGGCTTACCCCGATCCATCGGAAGTCATCGGCCTGCAAGCTAACAATTATCGGCCCTCAATACGGCAGTCATCGACTTTCTTCGGAAAACACGTAAAGCATATACAAATCACATTATTACAGAAAGTAATAAAGGCTACCTACGCATGTAACATCACCCATAGTATAGTGAGAAAACTCACCTAATTCGCTAAGCTGAACAACATTCCCCGCGAGTGCGCTCAGATCCCGACAATGAAAATTCCCTAACAAGGGTAAACTTCACTTAAAACTTCCTAAACCCCAAACAGGATAAACTCCTAAGACCGGTACCCCTAATCCTCAAGTTTGACCAAAAGTCAAAATGGTCAAAAAGTCAACGGTCAAAGGTCAAAGTAAAAGTGAACAGTTTACACGCAATTAAGGACGCTATCTTCCTTAGATAGCACCGCTAACTATGAATAGTCTAAAATATATTAATCTCTTAATCCATTCAGTCAAAGTCTTAAACCTTCCAGTAATCTTCCAAACAGTCCCTAGGTCCATAAAAATCCTAACTTTACCATCCAAACATGACCATGCATGTAAATGGTCAAAATCTTGGTCCAAAATGGTCAAAACTCAACAAACCCACCAAAGAGAGCTTGTCTTACTCTCTAAACCAACTTAATGGTTCTAAATCAGGACTTAAAGGCATAAAGTTTTGAATTTTATCCTTCCCAACCATGGACAACACTAAAAAGGGACCATTACTCCATTTCAATCTATAAAATCCCACTTAAATCACACGAAGAACCTTAAAAATATAGAAAGGTGGGAACTTTACTCAAAATGGTCCAGAAAAATGCAGATATTTGAAGATTCAACCAAGAGGAACAACTTCTAGCATCATCAACAACCTTCTAACACCATCCAAGCTTCAACAATCCTTCCCAAGAGGCTAAAAACATCAAAACTTATCCAAGAAGACTTAGAGAGAAAAAAGGGACGTTCTAGAGGCTGAAAAGATGAAAATTGTGGCTGCCCTAGGGGTTCCCACCTTAAATATGGTCAAACATCAAAATCTACGGTTTGGGCCCAAATCACCAGTGAGCATCGCTAAACCATCAGTTAGCGTCGCTAACTTGAGATCGTGCAAACCCACCACCAGACTCAGACCTTAGCGACGCTAATACCTACACATAGCATCGCTAATAGCTACACATAGCGTCATTAATACCTACACATAATGTCGCTATGTATAGGTATTAGAACTCTCCTCAATTTCCAAAACCTTAAATCTTTTATCTTTTGAGCTTGGACATTCCGAGTTCAGGGTCTTACATCAATGAATCTCAAAAGATCTAGGAATTTCATTGTAATTGAAATTGGCAAAGTGTATGCATACCTAAATAACTTCATGGCGTGATTACGACATCCCTTTTCATTAATTGAAGTGAAATATGGATCCTAGCCTTATTAAATAAATTGGGCAATTCTTTTAAGGATAAATCAAACCCACTAAAACATAAATCTACAACTCTATTATGAATGATGTCTAAAATTCATATTGTCCTTTGTAAAGAATAAAACTGCTACATTGAGCAAGATATGGTGTCTCATTTGGACAGAGCTAGTTTCTAAGATCATAAGATGATCCTAGATTAAGTGACCAATTTTTATAATTAGTTCATACTAATTTTGATACAAACAACATGGTAAAGACTATCATGGAGTTATATGGTGTGTTAAAGACTATAACTAACATGGGCCACACATAGAAACTCCAGCTCCAATCTTCTATCAATAAAGGAAATATCAAGATGAGTAAACCCAATCACTCCAAGGATTAAGAGGATTGAAGTTGGGTTCCCCAACTTCAACCTTAATGCCAAGGACTAAGAGAGAGGGTAACTCTGAGACACTTCAAACAAACCTAAAATACAATATGTTCCACTACAAGGTAAAAGGAAGAAAATTATCCTAACATAGAGAATTGGACCAAATCATAGATATCGAGTCCTTACTGTTGTCTATAGATTAGTGCAATTGCCTCTAATGTTTAATCTATGGTATTATGATCTTAAATTGTTAAGTTATACAATGCTTCATGAGATGGTTTTGACTTTGTTTGTTAAAAGTATATTAGGCTTGTTATATTTTAAAAAGACAATACTTAGTCATGAAATCTATGAAACTCGTATAGTAACAATAGTCCAAGGTTTATTCAATTTGTCCAAGGTATTTGGATAAAATGTATTCTGTAGCTTATCTTGAGAAGTGCATTACCAAATATCCATGTGGATAGGATTTTGGAAATAATTTGAGTACAAGTCTTATGATTAATGCTAGTCTTATCAAGATATATGACAAAAGCACCAGTTAGTAGGTATATGTCTGTTGGAATTAGTTCACACTAATCGTCCGTTTAGATTGACCATAATACATAGGTAAACAGAACTTTCATTGTTGTGGAAATTATCATATTGGTCATATAAAGGAAACACATCACTAAGCTCCATTCAGACATGACCTTAGATTCATTTGACTTAGAGTCAACTGATGTATACGGTTCTTGCTTACTTGACAAAATGGCAAAGATTTCATTCACAATAGGTTATGAAATAGGAGGACTTGTTGGACCTCACACACATTGGTATATGTGGACCGTTCAGATCCACCATAATATATAGTGAAAGATACTTTGTTACATTTACTGATGAGTTCAGTAGAGATGTTTGTGCTTATATGATTAAACACAATTTGGAACCCCATAAGTGTTTAAGGAATTCTAAAACAAAGTTAAGAATCAACTTGGCAAAAAGACAGGATACTCAAAATCCAAAAGGGGATTGGTGAGCATCTTAGTCAATGTCATATGCTCATCTAAGGAACTTGGAATGGTTTCACAAGTTAATCTCTTCTGGAACACCACCTCAGAATGGTGTAGTTAGAAGGATAAAACAATTGTTGTTTGATTTGTTTCATGATGAGTTGTAATATGCCAATGAACATATTCAGAATTATGCCAAAAGAATGTTGCCAAATCCTAAAACCTTATACCAACTAAAAGGTATTCACGACACCCTCTGAGATGTGAAGTGGGGATTGTCCCATGCTAGCACATGAGAAATTATAGGGTTGTAAGGTTTCATTAATTGCAAAACGCTCGACAAACCAAGACCCAAATCAGAGATGTGTTACGTCGTTGGTTATCCTAAAAAGTTCTTGGAATAACTGGTTTTAGAAACCTTCCAAGAACAAAGTGTTTGTTGCTCAAATGGCCATCTTCCAAGATAGGAGCCTATACTTTAAGAAGCTAGTGGGAGCTAGATTGATCTTGATGAGATTCAAGAGTCGACCAATGAAGAACCTAAAGTTGGGACTAGTGCTCAACTAGAGGTTAAGAGACCTGTTGAGAAGGAGCAAAGAGATTGCTTAAAAATATGACACATCCTGTTCAATATTGATAGAGAACGTGCACCTAAATTCCTTGGTTTCCATATCAGGAAAGTGATGGCATGTTAAATGGCCTAGATAAGCCTAAGAGCTATCAGGAAGCTATGTTAGGCGTATCTGCTGCTAAATGAAAGGAAGTGATGGAAAGCGAGATTCAATCCATGTATGATAATCAAGTTTGGAATTTGATTGATCACGAATGATAACCCAGTTTAGAATCTGGTTGATCACACACCTGGTTTCAAAATAATTAGGTTTCAATGGGTCTTTTGGGAAAAGATAGACATGGATAGGAATGTGCACACATTCAAAACTAGGTTGGTGGCAAAGGGTTACACTCAAACTCAAGGATATGATTTTGAGAAAACCTTGTCACCAATAGAAATGATCGAATCTATCAGGATATTACTTGCATTTCATGATTATCACATATGGCAAATGTGATGTAAAGAAACCGCTTTCCTTAACGGAAAACACAAAGGGGATGTGTAAGTACACATCCAAAGGGTTTTATACAGTCCAGGAATCCTGTTAGAGTGTGCAAGCTTGAGAGGTCCATTATTGGACTCAAACAAGCATCTCGCAACTGGGATTTTGTTTCAATGAGAAAGTTAAAGTGTTTTAATTTCGAGAAGCAAATATAAGCCAGGATGTGTCAAAGCTAGTGGGAGCATTGTAGTCTTCCTTGTTATAAATGTTGGTAACACATCACTATAGGAAACAATGTCCTATGTTGCAAAGTGCAAAAGCTTAGGAATGTTTCACTATGAAGAACTTGGGAGATGCATTATATGGTATAAGGATCTATGGAGATAGATACTTGATAGAGAGATTTGTACAAAGATCTATGGGGATAGGTTTGAATGGCTAATAGGACTAAGCCAAGATACTCACTTATATAAGATCTTGAAGAGATTCAAGCTGAGAGATTCTAAGAATAGGTTTATACCTATAACATATGGCATGACATTGAGTAGGACCCAATGTCGCAATTCTAGTGATGAATTGGAAAAGGATGAGTCGAGTCCCATATGCTTCGGCTACATGATCTTTCATATATGCCATGATATATACTTCACCTAATGACTTGTGTGCCTTGAGCATGACAAGTCATTGTGAGGTTAATCCCGACAATGCCATTAAATCACAAAATCAAGAACATCTTAAGTATCTTAGGCAGCTATAAGATTAGTTCTTTTGAAAAATTAGATCAAACTCAAGGACATCTTAAGTATCTTATAAAGATGTAAGTTGGTTCCTCAAGGAATACAGTCTAAAAGTTTATGTTGATTCATGCTTTCTAAAGGAAAGATACGATCCGCGCTCGTAGTCGGGATTCATGGTCTTGATAAATGGTGACTTGGAGGAGTACCAAGTAGGACACCATAGTGGATTTAATAATATGAGCTAGAGTATGTTGTAGCTAGTGATGTTACAAAGAAATATATATGGCAAAAGGGGTTCATCAGAAATACTATTATTGTTTCATACTTTAATAATTATGCTGAGATCCTTTTGTGACTGAAAGGGTGAAGTCATTTTGACTTAGAATTCATGCATGTCACACGAACGTACATAGTATTTACTCAGCAGTTACCCTTACAATTGAAAACTTGTTAAAAGTTGGAAGTTTGTCAAAAAGGTAAGACATCATGGTCAATAGAATTTTCTAAGCCATTGTCAGTCATTCTAAGTCAATGAACATAGAATTGCCAATGAGTTGGTTTAATGTTTTATTTGTACATTGGAACTAATACAATATTAATCTTTATCTGATTTGGAGATTATTATGTGGAGATCATAATATATGCAGGAGTGCAGTCATTTCATTAGTTTACTACTGTCTTTCGTTTTGCATGTTTAGAACCCACTTCTCGAGTATTAATTTACTCAAACATCCATAGTCGGTCATACTATTGGAAGTAAGTAGTGATTTAAGACTGCCATGAAGTATTAGTTGATGCCTAATGTAGATTAGACATGTCATAGAGATGCAACTAATATTCATGAGTACTTAAATAGAGATTTAGGTATTGGATAAACCCGCACTTAGAGAGATTAGTTCATGGATATAATCACGAGTAATTCTAAGATGATAATATCTATTATTCTTTAAACGGAGATGCATGAGTTTTAGTTTACAGTTCTGTTATGCATTGGTTTATGTAAACACAACTGTAATTAGGAGTTACAAAAGGTATGTCCAGGTATGACATGATTAGTTGACTAGGACTATGTAGTCAAAGTTTATTTATTCCTTTTGCCTTAATTGGAAAAGCAATATTTGTAGGCCCCTCGATGATTTGATGTTGACATTGTAGTGCTAGGCATAGCCTTGACTAGATTGATGTGTTCAATTCAGTAGTATGATCAGGTCATCATAAATCAGAAACCAAGAAACATAATCTTGAACCATGAGATTAATTCTTATCCATGTCTCAGGTTCATATGATATCTTGTAGAACAAAGGAAGAGTTAATCACTTATCTAAAGGTCTGTCTCTAAGAATATGATTCAGAGTTCGGCGAACTCGGCAGTGGCTAAGGAAGCACGCTATACTGATTGAGTGGGAGACTTGTAACCAATAGTAGTTGATGACTTGTCCAAGTGGGAGGCTGTTGGAATAGTGTTCAAGATCATAACTAATAGGTAAGGACTTTCCATTAATAGCAGGGTCCTTTTTGGGTTGCTCTCAGTAGTCCAAATGGTATTAGGTTAATTAAGAGAGAGAGATAAATGGTTTATTAATTTATTATGTGATGATAAATTAATTAGAAACTAATTTGGAATTAATTAGAATTAATTTGAATTGATTGGAATTAATCTAAATTAATCTGGGAGTAATTAAAGTGTAGGGACTAAATATTAATTGTTCAATAGTTGGGTAATGGATTATGTTGTGGGATGATGATATGGGACAAAATTTAGAAGGGTTTATCCTTATAAATTGCGTTCACCAACTATAGGATAAAAGGATGTGATTTGAATTAAATATAAGTTGGATTATTTAATCAATTGTCCGGTTTGAATTCAAATCAGGTTTATCTGTAAGCATCCTTGCAAGCTATAAAACCCCTCCCTGTCACTCATTATTTTCGCCTCACTCCTGTGGAGGTCTCTGAGACTTGGAGTTTTCTATTTTCTCGTAGCAGAATCTAGAGGTCTCTGAGACTTGGAGTTTCCTTCATAGCTGATGGAGGTGTGGTTAATCCCAATGATATAACACCCGATATTCCAGATTCCACTTGATCCTAGAAAGCCTAATACTTCTCGATTATGTTCTTTAGAGTTAGGAAGGGATGTATGTGAGAGAGAGAGAGAGAGAGAGAACCAGAGGGTGGGTTGTTTTTTATCATCACTGTTATGGAAAATATTGTTTTTCCCTCATCCGCTATGTAGTTAAAGGCTAAAAACTAACGGAGGGACCATTTATAAAAAGTTTACAAATCACATGAACTATCATTGAGATTTTTAAAAGTTAATAACGAAACTTGATATTTTATGAAACCGACTAGTTTGGTGTGGCTTGTGTATTGGGGGTGGGCCAATGCGTAGTGCGCTTCTCACATGGGCTAGGTAAGGTACCGTTCATGCTGAGGCCATTCTCCATAAGTTCATTTTTAGGCCCAGGTTGATCATTTTGAATATTAGACGCGTGCGTATAGAGATCCGTCGCGTGTTGTTTGTCAGACCAATCTCTAGTCGAAATGGGTATTGTCGGAGTGATCGGACTGGAGTCCACTTTTCCCGGAGATCCGCCGATAAAGCCCAGATCGTAGCCATTCCAATCCCCGTCGCAGGACGCTGATAATTGATAAGAGCATCCCAATTGTCATCAAACACCGATTTTCTAGACCCCCGGTCATCTTCCTCATTTATGCTGATAACGAATAGAACAATAGTAACGGTGTTTTCAACAACCATGATTTCAAATCTTACCCCGTCAATTACAAGATCGACTTTATAGCTGATGAGTTGCCAGACATTCGTTTTGATTAGTAAGGTCTTATTATTACTGTAATATGTGTTTGAAGTTCTAGACTTGGAAACCTGAATTGAAGCTCAAGGTTTTGCTATACATGCTCTTTTTCTTATTTTCTTACTTTAGGCTTGTTATTTTTTCAATTTTGTGTTTGAAGTTCTCGACTTGGAAATCTTTAAGTGCAAAATTTTGCCTTTACAAACCATGTTTTTATTACACCATTCTATGTTAATTTTTAGTTCGTTATTATAGATTAGAGATTTTTTTTATAAATAGAAAACTTTTGGTGGCTGGTTTTGTCTTTAGTGTGTTTGGGTATGTTGTATGTGTTCTGTAAGTGTGTATGTGTGTGTTTATATATGACTGTTTGTATGTATGTGTGTTAATTTCTGATTGTGTATTTGACAGTGCATGTGCATTAGTGACTGTGTATGTATGGGTGTGCGTCTATATGTGTATGTATGTGTGCGCGTCTATATGTGTATATGTATGTGACCGTGCAATGTGATTGTCTGACTATCTATTTGTGTAATGTAGCTTGAGCGTGTGTATGTGTATATGTGTAATGTAAATATGATTGTGCATGAGTGTAATGTAAATGTGAGTGTGTCTATGGAATAGTATTATACTTTCATTTATATGTTTATTATAGTATTCTATTCTCATTACTTCTTATTACAAACATATCAATGGAAGTAACATGTTATTTCTTAGAAAGTACATTGTTATTTCTTGCATTTAGCAAAAAAATTTAGGAATTATGCGCTCCTCAACAGAACATGGGAAAACTCCATAAGGATAACAATCTACCTATGTGTAGAAGTGAAAATCTCGACCATTGGTTTGAAATGACTTCCTTAGGTTTAACATAGTAAATTGTGGGCAAATAATAAAATGCTAGGATATATGAGAGAAGGACAGGGCTGGCACAATAGGGGGCGGGACCGCCCTCCCTGGGTCTCGTGACGATTTGGGGCCCAAAATTTTGTCATTATATGTATTGTTTATATATATTTTGAGCTGTACGAATGCCAAAAATGGCTTTAAAGAATTTGGTAAACACGCATTTCTTAGAATGAATGGAACAGTGTTCGAATCCAAACGTGCTTTCTAATATGCAAGGTTGTAAAAATTGCTTGACGATAGCTTGGCGGTCGAGTGAGGTTAAGAGATTAGTCGAATTAATCAGGGATTAGTCGGGGTTTAATCGGGGACCCTAAATTATAAAGTAATTCATTTAAAATATATAAATATAACAAAATAGCAACGTTTGATTCATTTATTCCGAGATACACATTAAAGATTATACATATGTTTGTTTTTATTCTTTAATATTGATTTTTGTTTAGTTTTTTTGAGTTATTAAAGAATGTTTTTGTCGTCATTTAAAAATAAGAAAATAAATAATAAATTAAAAAATTAAAAAATAACCGCCAAGACCGATTAATCGGCCGCCAAAACCGATTAATTGGCCGCTAAGGCCGATATTTGACCGATTTTTGCAGCAAACCGTTAAGCTGACCGATTAGGCCTAATCGTAATCAGTTGAAGACCGCCAAGCGATTAATCGCCGATTAATCGGCCGCCAAGACCGATTTCTACAACACTGCTAATATGTAACATTTATGAAGTTCAATTGGGTGGTTAGTGATGAAGTGTCCTTTCACACTAGAGTCATGTAACTTTTTTTTTATAATAAAAAGGTTTAATTAAAAAAGTATTAAAACGTCTCAGCACATAAAAATATAAATTTGGTTGGGCAAATAATTTTTTCTTTGCCTACATACTTGAGATTTGAGTTTTTTAAAAATGTTTTATTTTTCTAACTTTACTCGATTATATATAGTTTTTATATACAACGTAAATGAAATTGTCATATTTGTCGGTGAAACTACAAAAGTATATAAATTATTTTAACTTTTGACATATTTAGTCGATTTAATTTATCAATAAAAGAAAACATGTTGCATATTTCAGTTCCATTTTGTATTATGTAACGAAAAACCAAACCGAACATAAAAATATGGTTTTGAAGCCCAAAAACAATGTGTCAGTTTCTTAAAACAATTTGAGTTTTCGGGTTTTTTTGATTTTTAGTTCGGTTTCCAAGCTTTTTTTTTTCAAACCCCTGTTGTATGTTGACTTTAATATATAACTTACAGTGATTAACACATGATCTAGTTGTTGACGATGTAATTTTTTTAATTTAAAAATAAAAACCCCTTTTATATATTTGCTTTGGGCCTAAAATATGTTTGAACGGCCTGAAAAGAGATATAGATTAAAGGGCTCCAAGAGACTCTCTTCTAAGTTCTAGCTTCGACGTGAATGAGAGGAGGAAGGAAACATGTGGGTTTGTAGTTGCTGTTTATTATTTTTTTCTATAATTTTAAAGTTGGACTCAAAATTGCTTTTGCTATATTTTGGTAGATACTTTTGAAACAAAATTATTTAGTAAGAATATTATTTGGAGTACTGCTGTGTGGTTTAAAACTCCAAAATTTTGAAACCTCTGGATTTGTTTTGAGAATTCAAGATGGTTTTAGTTTTATAAATTATTAATAATTTATAATAATTATTTTAAAGAATGTGAAAATTTTATTGTAACGCCCCAATTTCAAAAATTTTATAAATCATTTATTACCAAGGTTCCAATAAAACATTTATTCCAAAACATAAAACTATTCAACATAATACTTAAATTTAACAGCGTAAACATTTAAAAATACTAAATATAGTTCATTGACATCAATCCTTGGAATGCGATGCGCTGCCGTCAAACCTTGTCCTTCCCTTTGTCATTTGAAATACCTGAAATGTTATAAAACAACGGGTAAGCTTAAAGCTTAGTGAGTCAACAAGTTACCATACATGCCCACACATTAAACAAACCGTCCTCGAGAACGACCCGACCCTACCCGCCATACGACAGCTACGGGCGTCCATCATACAACAGCTATGGACACGGGAAGGTTCTACCCATCATACAACAGCTATGGCCCAGCCCATCATACAGCAGCTATGGGACAAGGCAATAGTCCAACTCGCCATACAACAGCTACGAGGGGACACGCATCAGTACTGAGCCCAACAACAAATAACCACAGATATAGAGCAAATCATATAACTGTAAATAACACACAAGATGTCTAACATGCAACATCATATAGTAAGGTGAGGATACTCACCTGATTCGAAACCGCACAAATATTCTCTAATATCCCCACTTAGCTCGTCCACACCTAAATCCCACACACATACAACATATCAATTACTGACCAGGCTCTTACAAACCTGCCTAAAGGTTAGTCTCACTATTTGCCATCAAACCGTGGTCAAAACTAAGTTTCTGGTCAAACAGTCGCTCGCCGCGGCGTGGCTCCTCGCCCTACGCGCCGCGGCTACCATTGCACAATTACGGGGTTTCAGCCGAGTCCGCGCCGCTGACTTAGCCAGTCCGCGTCGCGGCTCGTAACATTCCAAAATGTTTTTCAGCGATTAACAGTACATCAATCGGCTAGGGTTCCTTTCTACACCATTCCTGGGATCAGAAACTACCCTAAGGTCACTTCCTTATGGACATGCAAGTCCATGCATGTCCTTGGTTCAAACCCTAAGGGCTACAAATCGTCTAAAGCTACAAACCAACTGGTAACACCATATGACGGGATAAAAAGGAAAGTCAGAAGAGTAAATCTTCTTACCTTACTTCTGAAGGACGGAGTGATGCCCACGATCAGTCCTAAACCTTCTCCCGTGTTGGATCTCTTCCTTCAAACCTCCAAAGCCTTGAAACCAAAGAGTCTCTGCCGAAACCTGACGCCTCTGCTTGAGAAAACTCCCAAAACACGAACCCTAGGGCTGAGTCCCTTTATATAGGCGTTTAAATCCGAATTAGGGTTTTTCACCTTAGCGGCGCACCGCGCCGCAGATCTTTTAAAGCCGCGCCGCGCGTACAAAATCATTCGCGAATGCAGATCTCGCCCGAGCCGCGCCGCGGATCTGTCCTGGCCGCGACTCGGCGGAACGGGTCTTACAACTCTCCCCTACTTAACTGGATTTCGTCCCCGAAATCCGCGCCGGTAAATAATTCTGGATAATGCCTCCGCATTTCCTCCTCCGGTTCCCAAGTCCATTCGGACCCTTTTCGATGCTGCCACTGAACCTTAACTAATCCTATTGTTTTATTCCGCAAAGTCTTTATCTTCCTTTCAATGATGGCAATTGGTCGCTCCACATAATTTAGGCGTTCATCTAATTGAATATCCTCCAAAGGTACTATTGTGGATTCCTCGGTAACGCACTTTCTGAGCTGCGAAACATGGAACGTGTCGTGAATCTGACTAAGCTGCTCGGGCAGCTCCAACCGGTAAGCTACCTTACCTACACGGGCGACAATTCGATATGGTCCAATGTACCTAGGGCCAAGCTTTCCTCGCTTCCTAAAACGAATAACTCCCTTCCAAGGTGACACCTTAAGAAGAACATAATCCCCAACTTGAAACTCGAGATCGGACCGTCGCCTATCCGCATAACTTTTCTGTCGACTTTGAGCGGTTAACAATCTCTCCCGAATCTTCTGAATTAACTCAGTTGTCTTGAGCACTACCTCGGTACTACCCAAAACCTGCTGGCCAACCTCGCCCCAGCAAATAGGTGTCCGGCATTTTCTTCCATACAACATTTCAAAGGGAGCCCTGCCAATGCTCGCGTGATAACTGTTATTGTAAGAAAACTCAGCTAAAGGGAGGTGGGAATCCCAACTCCCGCCAAAATCGATAACACATGCCCTAAGCATATCCTCCAACGTTTGAATCGTCCTTTCACTCTGCCCATCCGTCTGAGGATGATATGCTGTGCTGAAATGAAGGCGAGTGCCTAGTTCCTCATGAAACTTCTTCCAAAACCTAGACGTAAATCGGACATCCCGGTCGGATATCACCGAGACCGGTATACCATGCCGAGAGATAATCTCATCTGTGTAGACCTTAGCCAATTCCTTTGCAGAGTAAGTCTCTTGGATGGGGAGGAAATGAGCACTTTTAGTCAACCTATCCACGATAACCCAAATAGTGTCCATACGTCGAGGGGTTCTTGGCAACTTCGTGATGAAATCCATTGTGATATGCTCCCATTTCCATTCTGGGAAATCAAGAGGCTGCAACTTACCATGAGGCCGTTGGTGCTCGGCCTTGACCCTACGACAGGTCATGCATCTTTCGACAAACCAAGCTACTTCCTTCTTCATGCCTGGCCACCAATAATATTCACGCAGATCCCTATACATTTTAGTTGCTCCAGGGTGGATAGAGAACCTGGATTTATGTGCCTCCCCCAATAGGGTTTGACGAACCCCGCCCAGCTTCGGTACCCAAATTCTCTCATGGCGAGTTAACAAATCCCTACTATCTTTGACCATAGCTGCCAACTGACCCACAATTCTCTCACCTTTCTGATTCTCATTCTTGCTTGCTTCCACCTGGGCTTTCCTGATTAGCTCAAACAACGGTGTCACAATTGTCATCCTTAGACAAATGCCCCGAAGGGGTGCACCCGAAGCCTTCCGACTTAACGCATCTGCTACCACATTGGCCTTTCCAGGGTGGTAGTGTATCTCACAATCATAGTCTTTCAATACATCCAACCATCTTCTCTGTCTCATATTGAGGTTTGCCTGATCCATCAGGTACTTCAAACTCTTGTGGTCCGTGAAGATGGTGCACTTCACTCCATACAAATAGTGTCTCCAAATCTTGAGAGCGAAGACCACCGCTCCCAATTCCAAATCATGAGTAGGGTAGTTAGCTTCATGGGGCTTCAACTGTCGCGAGGCGTAAGCAATCACCCTGCCTCGTTGCATCAAGACTGCCCCCAATCCCGTGATAGATGCATCACAATAAACTACCATGTCTTCCATGCCTTCAGGCAACGTCAAAATCGGAGCTTCACACAATTTCCGCCGTAAAGTCTCAAAAGCCTGCTGCTGCTCCTCACCCCACCGAAAAGCAGCGTTTTTCTTAGTTAGCCGAGTCAAAGGTACCGCAACCTTTGAGAAGTCTTGGATGAAACGACGATAATAACCAGCCAGACCCAAGAAACTTCTAATTTCAGAGGGAGTCTTCGGAACCTCCCACCGCATCACGGCCTCCACCTTAGCCGGGTCTACCATAATTCCTTTCTCGTTGACAATGTGACCCAAAAACTGGACCTCCCGAAGCCAAAAGTCGCACTTGGATAATTTTGCATAAAGCTTCTCCTTCCTTAAGGTCTCCAATACCTCTTTTAAGTGCTGTTCATGTTGCTCCCTGCTCCGAGAGTAAACTAAGATATCGTCAATGAAAACTATAACCGACCGATCCAACATCGGTCGACACACCCGATTCATTAAATCCATAAAAGCTGCAGGGGCATTGGTCAGTCCAAACGGCATCACTACAAACTCGAAGTGGCCGTACCTCGTCCGAAAAGCCGTCTTCGGGATGTCTTCCTCCCGAACCCGCATTTGATGATATCCTGGCCTCAAATCAATTTTCGAAAACCACGAAGCGCCCTGCAATTGATCGAATAAGTCGTCGATGCGAGGCAATGGATATCGGTTCTTTACCGTAAGCTTATTCAGCTCACGATAATCTATGCACATCCTATTGGAACCATCCTTCTTCTTAACAAACAAAATAGGCGCTCCCCATGGCGAGCAACTGGGTCGAATAAATCCCTTATCTAATAGTTCCCGAAGTTGAATAGACAACTCTAGCATCTCCGGAGGCGCGAGACGATACGGTGCTTTAGCTATCGGAGCTGCACCGGGAGTTAAGTCGATCTTAAATTCCACCTGTCTCTCTGGCGGTACACCAGGCAGGTCCTCGGGAAAAACATCAGGAAAATCCCGAACCACCGGTATATCACCTGCTTTTTGCTGTGGCTTCTTTTCTCGAGTGTCTGCAACATAAGCCACGAATCCTGAACCTCTATGTTGAAAATGTCTACGTGCTCTAGCAGCTGAACAGAAAATTGCACCTTGATTCTTTCTCTCGCCCTGCACAACCAGCTCTCCCCCACTTGGGGTTTGAATCCACACTCGCTTGTTCTTACAATCGATCCATGATTCATGCTGACCCATCCAATCCATACCGATGATGACTCGAGAGTCACTCAACGGTATAGGGATGAGATCGATCGGAAACTTTATTCCTTGAATCGCTACCTCGCTTCCCCGATAAACACTAGTCGCTTGCACGGTTTTATCATCCGCAATTTCTACTTCTAACGGTCGAGGAAGAGTTCCTAAGGCGATACCGAAACTCTTTCCCAACGCGGCAGACACAAAAGAATGGCTAGCACCCGAATCAAATAGTGCAAAGGTAGGCGTAGAGTTGACTAAGAATGTTCCTAATCAAAGCATAATAGACATATTAATTACACACACCACAAACACGAGGCAAGTAAAGAAAGAGTACCCGTGACGACGTCGGGCGCATCCTGTGCCTCCTTGGCGGTCATGACGAATGCTCGACCCTTGGTCTTAGGGGCTTCCCCTTTCCCCTGCCTACCATCGGTAATCCGGAGTGTAGTGGGTGCCGGATTCTGAACCACTCCCTGAGTCAGACGGGGACATTGGGCCTTGAAGTGGCCTACCTGATTACAATTAAAGCAAATCTTTACCTCTTGCCGACAATCTTTAGCATAGTGGCCCTCCTTTCCACACTTATGGCATATTAACACCCAGCAACGCCCCTCATGATTCCTTCCACATTTACCACACTTACCCTGGCTCCTTTGCCCTTGCTTTCCCTGATCTGTCCCTCGAAATTTCTTCGACACCTGCTGGGTTTGAGTAGGCGCCGGACGCTTCTGCTTTTGTTGGGTTTCCAGTTCCAACTCTCGGGCCCGAGCGGCCGCTATCATATCAGTAAGAGTTTGGTGCCTAGCAGCAGACACAAATTCTCGAATGTCTGTGCGAAGCATCGCCAAGTATCGTGTCATCCTCATTCGCTCGGTCGCCGCAAACTCTGGACAGAAGAGTGCTCGTTCATTAAACTTTTTGGTGATCTCCGTCACCGTTTCAGTGGTCTGAGTCAGATTCAGGTATTCCTGCGCCAAGCGTTCCATTTCCACCTGTGGAACATACTCCAGTTTGAATTGTTCCTTAAACTGCGGCCATGTAATGGCATCCAACTGAGCAGGGGTGAGATCTTTCGTTCGTATTTCCCACCAATCCTTCGCACCATCTCTTAAAAGATTCGCCGCAAACGTTACCTTGGAGTTCTCAGGACAGGAACATGTGCGGAAAGCACCCTCCACCGCGGAAATCCACCGCATGCTAACAATCAGATCCCTGCCCCCATCGAACATCGGAGGCGAACAAGCCGAAAAGTCCTTATAACTTGCATCCCTAGCACGAGATGTGCCCTGAGTAGCCAGTCGTTCCTCGAGCATTGCCCATAGCTCAGTCTTAATCGTATCAAAGAACTGAGGTATCGCAGCCAGCACTTCTCGCGAAACCTCCTCCGCTATCAGGTTGCGGAGATTTTCATCAGTCGGTCCTCCCCCACTCGAGGCACCCGCATCTGGTCCACCGTTACTTCGAGTGACTGCCATTCTGAAATGCGCAACAGTTTCAATATCAATACACGGGTCACTCCTATCTACTCAACTCCTTGACTTTCTAGGATTTTGGCTGACTACTCTTGACTCAAGCATGAATCCTGTGTTTTCGGTAATACTGGCCTGGTACTACCTTCCACACCTATTCGCCCTTGTTCCAAGTTCGTCAATCATTCTCCTAAAATGTCACACTCATACTAAACCATTTTCTATGACTCCTGCGGTCAGGCACCTTGGTGCCAAATCTTTTGATCTAACTATCCATCTCACACGTGCCTAAGAGAACTACTGCTAATGTCGTCGAGTCGCCTCGCAGACGCACAGCCGTATACAATCGGGAATAAGATAGACGTTTGAATAACTGATCCTACCCTAGAGTCACAACCAAACAAGGAACAGCCAGTAAGGCCAGACCAAAATTCTCAGGCTATCTTACTCTAATTGCATATAACCTACCAGCATTCACTAAGCAACCTAACGACAGTAGCATAAAATTCCTAAGCAGCACATATGGCACATAATAGTCTACAGAGTATATTATCCAGGCAACTTTACATTCTAGCACAATAAATTTTATCACATAACACAATCTTGGCATGGGTAACTGGGAATCACAAAACTTACTTGAGCTCGGCTGACGGTTCGCATCGCATCTTCTTTTACTTTAACTTAACCTTCCAAAAACATTTTCTTAACAAAATCGCTCAGTCCTAAGTTTGAGTTTGGATTCCCAATACAGTTCATCCAAATCCCTCAAACCAAGGCTCTGATACCAATTTGTAACGCCCCAATTTCAAAAATTTTATAAATCATTTATTACCAAGGTTCCAATAAAACATTTATTCCAAAACATAAAACTATTCAACATAATACTTAAATTTAACAGCGGAAACATTTAAAAATACTAAATATAGTTCATTGACATCAATCCTTGGAATGCGATGCGCTGCCGTCAAACCTTGCCCTTCCCTTTGTCATTTGAAATACCTGAAATGTTATAAAACAACGGGTAAGCTTAAAGCTTAGTGAGTCCACAAGTTACCATACATGCCCACACATTAAACAACCCGTCCTCGAGAACGACCCAACCCTACCCGCCATACGACAGCTACGGGCGTCCATCATACAACAGCTATGGACACGGGAAGGTTCTACCCATCATACAACAGCTATGGGTTCCCGGTTATGGCGCCCAGCCCATCATACAACAGCTATGGGACAAGGAAAAAGTCCAACTCGCCATACAACAGCTACGAGGGGACACGCATCAGTACTGAGCCCAACAACAAATAACCACAGATATAGAGCAAATCATATAACTGTAAATAACACACAAGATGCCTAACATGCAACATCATATAGTAAGGTGAGGATACTCACCTGATTCGAAACCGCACAGATATTCTCTAATATCCCCACTTAGCTCGTCCACACCTAAATCCCACACACATACAACATATCAATTACTGACCAGGCTCTTACAAACCTGCCTAAAGGTTAGTCTCACTATTTGCCATCAAACCGTGGTCAAAACTAAGTTTCTGGTCAAACAGTCGCTCGCCGCGACGTGGCTCCTCGCCCTACGTGCCGCGGCTACCATTGCACAATTACGGGGTTTCAGCCGAGTCCGCGCCGCTGACTTAGCCAGTCCGCGTCGCGGCTCGTAACATTCCAAAATGTTTTTCAGCGATTAACAGTACATCAATCGGCTAGGGTTCCTTTCTACACCCTTCCTGGGATCAGAAACTACCCTAAGGTCACTTCCTTATGGACATGCAAGTCCATGCATGTCCTTGGTTCAAACCCTAAGGGCTACAAATCGTCTAAAGCTACAAACCAACTGGTAACACCATATGACGGGATAAAAAGGAAAGTCAGAAGAGTAAATCTTCTTACCTTACTTCTGAAGGACGGAGTGATGCCCACGATCAGTCCTAAACCTTCTCCCGCGTTGGATCTCTTCCTTCAAACCTCCAAAGCCTTGAAACCAAAGAGTCTCTGCCGAAACCTGACGCCTCTGCTTGAGAAAACTCCCAAAACACGAACCCTAGGGCTGAGTCCCTTTATATAGGCGTTTAAATCCGAATTAGGGTTTTTCACCTTAGCGGCGCACCGCGCCGCAGATCTTTTAAAGCCGCGCCGCGCGTACAAAATCATTCGCGAATGCAGATCTCGCCCGAGCCGCGCCGCGAATCTGTCCTGGCCGCGACTCGGCGGAAGGGGTCTTACAGTTATTTTTTATTTAAAGATTTAAAACATGATTTAAAGCTAATTGAGTTTTCACCAATTGTTGATCCGCTTCTTTTATTGAATAAGAACAAGTATTGTCGATTAAAAATTTCGAGTTTAAAGAATGACAGATTAAGTGTTTATATAATTTTATTTCAAAAAACATAATATCAATGAATATAAATAATTAAAAGTGGTAGATGGTATATAAACGACACATAAAAAAGTAGTTTGAACACCTCTTTTGAAGCAGTCATGTCCTTATATATTATTGTTTTTTGTCATGTCCTTATATGTTTTTGTTTTTTGTTTACTATATATGTACTGTACATAGAAGTTAATAATTAACTCTTTGGCATTTTAGATTTTCTTTTATATTTAGCTATTTGTTATGATATATAATACTAGAAAAAAAATGTATTTTAAACTATTATATACTTATATATTACCAGATAATTAAGTTAATATAACATTTTAATAAGAATGTAAAATAATTTTGATAAAAAAGATGGTCATAGCAAACTTGAAATTAAAGTTGATTATGGTTTAAATGCAAACGACATGAAAAATAGAGGCTTTATACAAGTGCTGCAATATTTAATTATTGCAAAAGAAGCGTCTAATTTTCGTAAAAAGATGGGCTGAAATATAATTCAACGTTGTTATGTAACAAGTTATTTTTGTTTTAAAACTGTACCATGTCCTATGCTAAATTTCTTTTTTGTATATTTTAAAGAGTTCAAATTTTCTTCTTTTTCTAGGCTATTAATTATACGTAAGACAATTGATTAAATCATTCAAACAAAAGGTTCGATGATTTTTTATCAAAGTCAAGACGTCCTATTGTTTTGTATAAAAGCGTCCGATTATTCTTAAAATATGTAAAAATTAGGTTTTACATCCCGCACAATGTATCAAGATGTCATACTAAAAAAACAATGAAATTACATGGCTATAATAAGTTAGATTTTGTTTAAAGTGCAAATGCCTTAATAAAAGACCCGAAATAAAATACTATAATTAGAAAATAATGAAAACACGATGTTATAAATAATTAATATAAGAATTACCAACTTTATTTTCTTTCTATTAGTGCATTGACTTTTGAGTATCTAGCCAATACAACAATGTGACAAAAACAAAGTAATTATTGAGTGTGTTTTTCAAATTATAATGTCGTAATACAAAAAAAGATTTTTCTCAAAGTGTGAATGCGTTAAAAAAAATTTGGAAGTACAATTGGTATAATGGAAAAAGAACGAGAACTAAATGTTATATTTAGGAAATATAACAAAGTATGTTGTTTTTTCTAGTATTAAAGCCTATCTTAGATAAAAAAAAATTATGTTGTCATTTCTATCGTTTAGGACATCCAAAGCTCACTTTTATGTGTACTTTATTACTCTTTAACACTAACCATAAATGGGATAAACTAAAATGGAAAACATAAACTTGAACTATTTATCACTTTAGGTGTAAAAATGAAATAATTTAATCTTAAATGAAAAAAAAAAACATTTATGGCTCAAAAAAAGTATAGAAAAATATGATCAAATAAACGTTACACAAATTGGAAGTATAATTGGTATAATGGAAAAAAAAACGAGAACAAAATGTTATATTTAGGAAACATAACAAAGTATGTTGCTTTTTCTAGTATTAAGGCCTATATTAGATAAAAAAAATTATGTTGTCATTTCTATCGTTTAGGACATCCAAAGCTCACTTTTATGTGTACTTTATTATTCTTTAACATTAATCAGTTAAATGGGATAAACTAAAATGGAAAACATAAACTTGAACTATTTATTACTTTAGGTGTGAAATGATATTTAATCTTAAATAAAAAAACATTTATGGCTCAAAAAAGTACAGAAAAATATGATCATATAAATGTTATACCAATTGGAAGTACAATTGGTATAATGGAAAAAAAGAGAACTAAATGTTATATTTAGGAAATATAAAAAAGTATGTTCTTTTTTCTAGTATTAAGGCCTATATTAGATAAAAAAATTACCTCGTCATTTCTAGCGTTTAGGACATCCAAAGCTTACTTTTATGTGTAATTTATTACACTTTAACATTAACCAGTTAAATAGGATAAATTAAAATGAAAAACATAAACTTGAACTATTTACCACTTTAGGTGTAAAAATGAAACACTTTAATCTTAGATGAAAAAAAAAACATTTATGGCTCAAAAAAAGTATAGAAAAATATGATAACATAAATGTTATACCAATTGGTATAATGGAAAAAGAACGAGAATTAAATGTTATATTTAGGAAATATAATAAGATATGTTGTTTTTTCTAGTATTAAGACTTATCTTAGGTAAAAAGAAATTACGTTGTCATTTCTAGCGTTTATGTGACAATTGTAAATTTTGGTCAACGAAAGTCAACTGTAGTCGAACGAAGCGTACGTTAATCCTTATGTTGAAAAGTAATTTTTCCATAATTTTACGATGTATTATTAGATATTATAATACTACGTACGCTATTCAAAATAGTTATCGAGTAAACGCCGAAAATACGGATATTAAACTACTATAGCGTAAAAATTTGATAATCGTACAATTATTATTTTGAGAATAATAATATTCATAAAACGATGTATTCGTAAATACGAACCTGTGGATATATAGAACGTCGAAAACGGAGTTCGTATGTGAAAGTTACAACAGTTAAACCGCTGTGAACGGATAAATGTACACAGGGTTTGGACCTAAAATACAAAATGTGGTGCCTTAAACATCAAATATGAAATAACAAATTATATATTATGGAACGTAATACTATCTAGTATTTAATTTCAAAGCCAAATACAATTTTCGGTAAAATGCCGAAAATCGCAAAATCGGAAGAATACTGTGTTTAAACGCGTATTTCAACGTCTAACGAGTTATAATTCAATCAAAATAAATGTTTGACAATGTTTTTATACAAAATATTTATTTAGAACTTCGTTTCGTCAAAAACTCATAAAATTTCACTAAAACGTCTTACGATTTTACAAAAATCACATATTTATATAAGT
This sequence comes from Cichorium intybus, assembly GCA_023525715.1. NCBI lineage: Eukaryota > Viridiplantae > Streptophyta > Magnoliopsida > Asterales > Asteraceae > Cichorium > Cichorium intybus. The sequence continues at coordinate 66,232,715 of CM042012.1, read as the reverse complement.
AGATTGCCATTTTTATAAAAATTAACCCACCCTACCCCACCCCCTACCCCCCCTCCATCAGGTGAAATCTCCCCATCACACCATGATCTTGGAGAGTACTATTCCATATCTAGGCATGAAGGCTAGAGTTGATTTCTTTTATTAAACAAATAAACACAAAATCTTTAAAAATCTAATAAAATGCTTGGAAATTACTCATTTGAACACAACTTCATCCAACACTTCTCCCTCTCTCTCCCAAGATCTGATCATCTTCATCACTCTCTCCCTCTCATCTCTCCACCCACCACCACAAGTCACCATAAACCACCTCAAACCACCACCATTTCAAGTGTAATTCACTCCATTTTGGTAAAATACTTTTCTTTAGTGATTTTAAACCTTATTATACCACTTTTATCTCATTTACACACACTAAAATCTACGTAAACCCGTTGGATAATAGCTTTGTCCAAGGGTCATTCGAGCTCCGAAGCTTAGATCTTGTCTTCTACCGTAAATCCCGCAAGAACAACCTTATTTTTAAGTAAAGCACGCATCAAGGGTGAGTTCATACCCCTCATTTTCATCTTTTCTAAACTTTTAGGGGGAGAATACAAGTTTACATGTTAAAAATGATGATTTACACAAGTTTATATGTGTTTATATACTATAAATAATGATTTACACAAGTTTATAAAACTAGTAGTTGTGTAAAAACGTTTTTGACATGAAATATGGTTAGATCTATGTATTACGAACATTATTATGTATTATGTTTGTGTAAAAGTTACAAAAGTATAAATAAGTTGTGTAAAAATACTAGATCTTTAATATAAACGTCATAAAAACGAAAACTAGTAAAAACTACGTTTTTGTAACCGGAAACACTATTCTCTAACAAAATGGTTATAACCAAGTTATTACACCATTTTTGTGGGAAATATCTTAAAAGATGTTATTTATAATCATCTAAATAAGTTATTTCGTTATTGTTTGTAAAAATATGATTAGTACAACGGTATACTAAAAATAGACTATTATAGGAATAGTATGTTTTTGTGACCGGAAATACGACTTTTCTAGTGATTTATAAAAAGCACGTCAATTTGACATGATAACGACTATTTAGACTTATAACGTCATAATAAACTCGGTAAATGATATTTTTACAAGGAAGTTGGTATTTTAAACAAAAAAGACTATATTCAAAATAATGTGTATGAAAAATGACCATTTGGAAAGATTACCATCATTTTGACAAAATGACAAGATTTAAAATGTTGTCATCACTTATGTAAGATGACTAAACAAATTTTTTGTCATGACATGTTGATAAACTTTAAATCTATCTTATTAGTATATTTAGTATCTTAGATGTAAGAAATTATATTTTTCAACTCATTGACATCTTTTAGGCCTAAATACGTTAACACAACGAAAACATTTATATAAATTATAATGGGTATAATTTATGGAACGAACGACAAAGATACGACAGAAATACTAAAGATAATTATATAAAGATATAATTATTACAAACTATAATTAGCATGGACAATTTGATAATTACAAACGTAAAGGAGTTTTCAGTATATTTACATAATATAATTATCATTGACATTTTGATAATTACGAATACAAAGGAGTTTTTATTACATTTAGAAATAAGGTTTTACACTATAATTATCATGAATATATTTTGATAATTACAAATACAAAAGGGTTTTCATTTCAGTACGAACTAGGATAAAACATTACGTTGGGTGGTTATGTGAGACATTTCTTCACAGTACTGAAAGATGTACGCACTAAGTCCTGGATTATAACCTTAATCATTCATGAGCGAGATAGTTGTGTATAGATCTATACGGGATTAACAATCCCGCACCTAAGCTGCTAGCTACAGCTAGACCGGCAGGTCTGGGGTGACCAATGTCTTAACATTACGACGCCTGAAGAACGTCGTGGCAGGCCTACATACTAGTCACAGCAAGGTTATAATAACTCACATGAACGACAACGAATATCCTTAGTTTGGGGAAAAACATCTTCAAATGGTTTTATGTAAATATAAAACTACATGTTGCTCTACACAAAATATAAGTATGGTTTTTTACTTATACATACGGGTTTTATGGGATTAAAACCACATTTTATCAAGATACAAATATAAGTACGGTTTTCCTTATATAAACGAGTTTTATGGTATTAAAACTACATTCTAACAAGTTAAAAATATAAGTATGGTTTTACTTATACACACTGGTTTTATGGAAATTAAAACTACAATTCAGTAAGATACAAATAAAAGTACGATTTTACCTACGTAAAGGTTTTACGGAATTAGATCTACAATTAATCTACGAATAAACATGTATTTACATGGTTTTGTACAATAATAAGATTACGTAATACTATTTTCAAGTATAAAACACTTATACAATTTCGGTCTTTGGGTTTTTAAGACTACGACTCATTTATAAGAAAATATTAGATTTTCTGGTTTCAAACACTATCTCTTTACAACGAAAAAGGACTATGGATTTTCTCATACAAAAATCTTATGAACTCACCAACGTAATGTTGACACTCTTTCAAACTACTTGTATTCTCAGGTAACAATTAGTCAGGTCCGACTAACCTTTTGGAATGGGACGCGAAGCCGTCTCTTTTACTTATTTCGTTATCATACTGTAATTGGGTTGAAACAATACCGTTTGGACAATGTAACTTTCCAATTATAATGTATGATGGTTGTTTATCTACTTATGTTTCAATGTATGCAATGGTTGTGATACTATGTCCCGTTCCGCCCTCAGACGATTCCGCCATCGTGGTTTGGGGGTGTGACAGATTGGTATCAGAGCATTGTTTATAGTGAACTAAGTATATCAATCCATTTAAGATATACAACTATAAATACAATAGGACTAAAACTCTCTAAAACTTTTCGTACAAGTATACTTTTAAAATACAATGATATTTATATAAAAGTATACACATACAAACAAAGATAGTATCACAATACAACAATTACAAGAACATTAGAGTTTAAGTTGGACATTACGTTTAGACTTAGTATAATATGTTATCAAACCATGGGGAAACGTAGCCTGATCAACTACGTTTGACTAGGGTTTGACCGACATGTAACTAAGTGTGAGCATAATGGACAACAGAGTAAAAACTCGAGAATCCTACAACACTTAGTAACCACGTCAACACTTAACATAAATACTTTTGATAGTATTAGTTATTATTAAGAGACACTAATTGCAATTCTAAGTCGACACTAATATCAATATTATCTCGATACCTCTTTATCGTCTGCTTACCTGAGTTACGACTAAGAAAACGGTTCTAATGCCGATAAGGGCGACGACGGGAGCTTCACGTTAAGGGATAATTGAGTCGCCATGAGTAGTCACGACTTGAAAACCATTAGTGAGTACTCTCGATATGACTCACAAGGAGACACAGAAGTTTAACTCATAGTTGACCGATACGTGAGACTTTCCTTTTGCGCTACGATTTCAGTCTTAGGATTATTTCTATCTCGAGCTTAAGACTTAAGCTAGGATATCTCTTGATTCTAAACCTCCCTTTTTGGGAATGCTTACCCAACCACCTTTACTTCGTATATCGTAATGCACAAACCCCTTCCACTATGTCAAAAATTACTAAGTTTTAATTCAAGGCCCTCAGACATGAGTGATATTCTCAAGTGTACCATCATGTTATACTCTCCAAATTACTCACATTCTAGAACAATCATCGACCTTACGTTGTTCGTTCCCAGATCAACTTCGCACTTCGTCGACACATGGAAATTCCTACAACTTTGAGTTATCTTTCGACTCATATCGTTTCATACATTCGTTCGTGTCCTTCTAACATCATTGGTATTCTTATTGTTATCGATGATTAAATCACCTTAAGTCACACATCAAACCTATAGCTCAACCGCTGCCTCTATAAAAGGTACAAAAACTGCATTCACACCAAACGTTGTACAAACAATTTGCCAGGTCCTCTATTTTGAGGAGAGAAAAGTCTTAGATGTTATAATTCGCTATCCTCCAAAGGATTGTTTTCCTAGAATCCCTAAGTTGAGATTGTACACAATCTCAATGATCGATACTTTTACGCCTTCCTACGGAGTAGCATTCTACCTTTACAATTTCAAGTAAGTTTCTAACTTCTAAACTCATTTTTTTCCGACTCCTTGTAAATTTGAAATTGGCGTGACTTAAACAGTTGGATAATTCATCAAAAATAGAAATCAAAATAGTTGTATACGAGTCCCTCATCGACGACTTAGGCCTTTATCATAAGGAATTTCTTCATTCTCTTGCTACCTCGTTTGTTTACCACGCGAGCATTTTCATTCACTTGGAGTTGTAATACATTTTGATAACAGTGGAGTTACTCATCGTTCTAAACCTTTCCAACATCACCTAGATCATGTGGTTTAATCTATCAATGAGCTTTCACCGCCCCCGTTAGAGACAATGACTCCCTAAACATATTCTTTGAATATGGTTCTATTGTGGTGAGAGTAGTCGCAACAGAAATTATGGCTCCAAAGATCCTCGATCATTTCAAAATTTGTTTTGTTGACAGCACTTGAATAGTCCTTACATTTGAGACATATCAAAACTTCGCTGCCTATCTTTAGTATGTACCTTTAAGAAATTTATCGAAACAGTTCCTCGAATCTCCCAAAGCGTAACAAATGCCATTTTCATCATACCGGTGCCTGTAGAGAGATGATTTGCTAAGACTGCAAGCAGAAGGGACATACAACTCGCTTTTGTAAGACCCTGGCACTGGGAAACCAATCAAGCGTCCAACTTGGGTTTAAGTCGCACTTGTTTTGGGTATGACGAAACCGAGCACTTCAAGAGAGACTACTCGAAGGCAAAGGGGTCTAGTCAGATGCGATCAAGGAAGGAAATCGCTGACATACCAGAAGTCTATGACCTTCCTGATTTGTTTCCAGAAGATATTCCGGGGATACCCCCAACATCACAGGTTGAGTTCAGAATCGACTCAATCCTGGGAGCTGCTGCCTAACAAAGTCTCCATACAGACTAGCCCTAGCGGAGATGCAGGAGATAGCTAGTCAACTACACAAACTACTAGAAAAAAGATCCATTAGATTGAGCTTCTCGCCTTGGGGAGCACTAGTTTTATTTATGAAAAAGAAGGATGGATCCTTTAGAATGTGTATTGACTATAGAGAGCTGAACAAGTCGTCTATCAAGAACAGATACCCATTTTCCCAGAATCGATGACCTGTTCGACCAGTTACAGAGATCCAACTACTTTTCAAAGATTGATTTGAAAGCTGGGTACCATCAACCTAGAGTTAAGGAGGAGGACGTTCCAAAAACATCATTTAGGACTCAGTATGGCCACTACGAAACTGGTCACGATACCTATTGGGTTGACCAATGCCCCGACGATGTTTCATGGACTGAATCCAGACACCAAAGTTTGGTGGCTTCAGGGAGTTAGTCCTGGAAGAGACTCGCAAGACAAAGTATACTGATGGCCAAACATGAAAGCAGAGATTGCTAGTTACATGGGCAAGTGTTTGACTTGTGCCATGGTCAAAGTAGAATATCAAAAGCCCTCAGGTTTACTACAACAACCAGAAATACCCGAGTGGAAGTGGGAGCGGATAACCATGGGCTTCAAAACTAAGTTACCCAAGGCAACTGGTGAGCTGGACACCATATGGGTACTTTTCGATAGGTTAACCAAGTCCGCACATTTCCTACCAATAAAAGAGACAGACAAAATGGAGAAACTGACAAGGACGTACATCAAATTGACTGTACGATTGCATGATGTTCCAATATCCATTATCTCAGATAGAGATGGTCATTTACGTCACGTTTTTGGCAATCATTGCAAAAGACCTTGGGTACCAGGCTCAACATGAGTACAGCTTACCATCCACAACCGACGGGGCAAAGCGAGAGAACAATCCAAACGCTGAAAAACATGTTGAGAGCTGGCGTGATAGACTTCGGTAAGTCGTGGGACACCCACTTGCCGCTCATTGAATTTTCATACAACAATAGTTATCACACGAGCATTAAGGTTGCTCCATTTCAAGCTTTATACGGACGCAAGTACAAGATCCCCTATGTGGCTAGGGTGAGTGATAGTCAGTTAGCCAGAGGTCAAGTACCTAACAGCATTCTCACCGGTCTTGAGATCATACGAGAGACGACAGAGAAAATCGTTCAGATCCATGAACAATTGAAGACATCTCGTGACCGATAAAAGAGCTACTCGGATAAACAATGCAAGCCCTTGGAATTCCAGGTTGACGACCACGTATTATTGAAGGTCTCACCCTAGAAGGGAATGTTACGCTTGAGAAGCATGGAAAACCAGATCCAAGGTACATCGGGCAATCGGAGATCCTTGCTAGGATCGGCCCTGTACCTTACAGACCCCAACTACCACATGAGCTCAATAATGTACACCCCACACTTCCACGTGTCAAACCTAAAGACGTGTCTGTCCGATGAGACTCTCGTCATTCCGCTTGACGAAATTGAAGTAAACGAAAGTCTCCACATCGTTGAAGAACCGGTGGAGATCATGAATAGGGAAGTCAATAGGACGAAACAAAGCCGCATACTAATAGTAAAGGTCCGCTAGAGCGCCAAGCGTGAACCTGAATTTATTTGGGAACGTGAGGACCAAATGAAACCGAAATATCCACATCTCAAACCAAACCCTTGAGGATCTACTCAAGTGCTAAATTTCGGGACGAAATTCTTTCTAACGGGTAGATGATGTGACAATTGTAAATTTTGGTCAACGAAAGTCAACTGTAGTCGAACGAAGCATACGTTAATCCTTATGTTGAAAAGTAATTTTTCGATAATTTTACGATGTATTATTAGATATTATAATACTAAGTACGCAATTCAAAATAGTTATCGAGTAAACACCGAAAAAACGGATATTAAACTACTATATCGTAAAAATTTGATAATCATACAATTATTATTTTGAGAATAATAATATTCATAAAACGATGTATTCGTAAATATGAACCTGTGGATATATAGAACGTCAAAAACGGAGTTCGTATGTGAAAGTTACAACAGTTAAACCGCTGTGAACGGATAAATGTACACAGGGTTTGGACCTAAAATACAAAATTTGGTGCCTTAAACATCAAATATGAAATAACAAATCATATATTATGGAACGTAATACTATATAGTATTTAATTTCAAAGCCAAATACAATTTTCGGTAAAATGCCGAAAATCGCGAAATCGGAAGAATACTGCGTTTAAACGCGTATTTCAACGTCTAACGAGTTATAATTCAATCAAAATAAATGTTTGACAATGTTTTTATACAAAATATTTATTTAGAACTTCGTTTCGTCAAAAGCTCATAAAATTTCACTAAAACGCCTTACTATTTTACAAAAATCACATATTTATATAAGTAGATTGCCATTTTTATAAAAATTAACCCACCCTACCCCACCCCCTACCCCCATCAGCTGAAATCTCCCCATCACACCATGATCTTGGAGAGTACTATTCCATATCTAGGCATGAAGGCTAGAGTTGATTTCTTTTATTAAACAAATAAACACAAAATCTTTAAAAATCTAATAAAATGCTTGGAAATTACTCATTTGAACACAACTTCATCCAACACTACTCCCCCTCTCTCTCTCAAGATCTGATCATCTTCATCAATCTCTCCCTCTCATCTCTCCACCCACCACCACAAGTCACCATAAACCACCTCAAACCACCACCATTTCAAGTGTAATTCACTCCATTTTGGTAAAATACTTTTCTTTAGTGATTTTAAACCTTATTATACCACTTTTAACTCATTTACACACACTAACATCTACGTAAACCAGTTGGATAATAGCTTTGTCCAAGGGTCATTCGAGCTCCGAAGCTTAGATCTTGTCTTCTACCGTAAATCCCGCAAGAACAACCTTATTTTTAAGTAAAGCACGCATCAAGGGTGAGTTCATACCCCTCATTTTCATCTTTTCTAAACTTTTAGGGGGAGAATACAAGTTTACATGTTAAAAATGATGATTTACACAAGTTTATATGTGTTTATATACTATAAATAATGATTTACACAAGTTTATAAAACTAGTAGTTGTATAAAAACGTTTTTGACATGAAATATGGTTAGATCTATGTATTACGAACATTATGATGTACTATGTTTGTGTAAAAGTTACAAAAGTATAAATAAGTTGTGTAAAAATACTAGATCTTTAATATAAACGTCATAAAAACGAAAACTAGTAAAAACTACGTTTTTGTAACCGAAAACACTATTCTCTAACAAAAATGGTTATAACCAAGTTATTACACCATTTTTGTAGGAAATATCTTAAAAGATGTTATTTATAATCATCTAAATAAGTTATTTCGTTATTGTTCGTAAAAATATGATTATTACAACGGTATACTAAAAATAGACTATTATAGGAATAGTATGTTTTTGTGACCGGAAATACGACTTTTCTAGTGATTTATAAAAAGCACGTCAATTTGACGTGATAACGACTATTTAGACTTATAACGTCATAATAAACTCGGTAAATGATAATTTTACAAGGAAGTTGATATTTTAAACAAAAATGACTATATTCAAAATAATGTGTATAAAAAATGACCATTTGGAAAGATTACCATCATTTTGACAAAATGACAAGATTTAAAATGTTGTCATCACTTATGTAAGATGACTAAAACAAATTTCTTGCCATGACATGTTGATAAACTTTAAATCTATCTTATTAGTACATTTAGTGCCTTAGATGTAAGAAATTATACTTTTCAACTCATTGACATCTTTTAGGACTAAATACGTTAACACAACGAAAACATTTATATAAATTATAATGGGTATAACTTATGGAACGAACGACAAAGATACGACAGTAATACTAAAGATAATTATATAAAGATATAATTATTACATACTATAATTAGCATGGACAATTTGATAATTACAAACGTAAATGAGTTTTCAGTATATTTACATACTATAATTATCATGGACATTTTGATAATTACGAGTTTTCATTACATTTACAAGCAAGGTTTTACATTATAATTATCATGAGTATATTTTGATAATTACCAAAAGGGTTTTCATTTCAGTACGAACTAGGATAAAACATTACATTGGGTGGTTATGTGAGACATTTCTTCACAGTACTGAAAGATGTACGCACTAAGTCCTGGATTATAACCTTAATCATTCATGAGCGAGATAGTTGTGTATAGATCTATACGGGACTGACAATCCCGCACCTAAGCTGCTAGCTACAGCTAGACCGGCAGGTCTGGGTGACAAATGTCTTAACATTACGACGCCTGAAGAACGTCGTGGCAGGCCTACATACTAGTCACACCAAGGTTATAATAACTCTCATGAACGACAACGAATATCCTTGGTTTGGGGAAAAACATCTTCAAATGGTTTTATGTAAATATAAAACTACATGTTGCTCTACACAAAATATAAGTATGGTTTTTACTTATACATACGGGTTTTATGGGATTAAAACCACATTTTATCAAGATACAAATATAAGTACGGTTTTCCTTATACAAACGAGTTTTATGGTATTAAAACTACATTCTAACAAGTTAAAAATATAAGTATGGTTTTACTTATACACACTGGTTTTATGAAAATTAAAACTACAATTCAGTAAGATACAAATAAAAGTACGATTTTACCTACGTAAAGGTTTTACAGAATTAGATCTACAATTAATCTACGAATAAACATGTATTTACATGGTTTTGTACAAGAATAAGACTACGTAATACTATTTTCAAGTATAGAACACTTATACATTTTCGGTCTTTGGGTTTTTAAGACTACGACTCATTTATAAGAAAATATTGGATTTTCTGGTTAAGGAAAAAGGACTATGGATTTTCTCATACAAAAATCTTATGAACTCACCAACGTAATGTTGACACTCTTTCAAACTACTTGTATTCTCAGGTAACAATTAGTCAGGTCCGACTAACCTTTTGGAATGGGACGCGAAGCCGTCTCTTTTACTTATTTCGTTATCATACTGTAATTGGGTTGAAACAATACCGTTTGAACAATGTAACTTTCCAATTATAATGTATGATGGTTGTTTATCTACTTATGTTTCAATGTATGCAATGGTTGTGATACTATATCCCGTTCCGCCCTCAGACGATTCCGCTATCGTGGTTTAGGGGTGTGACAGTTTAGGACATCCAAAGCTCACTTTTTTGTGTACTTTATTACTCTTTAATATTAACCAGTTAAATGGGATAAACTAAAATGGAAAACATAAACTTGAAAGATTTACCACTTTAGGTGTAAAAATGAAATAATTTAATCTTAAATGAAAAAAAAATTATGGCTCAAAAAAAGTATAGGCAAATATGATCACATATAAATTTACATACGAATGAAAATCTAAAAATGAAAAAGAAAGTGTGGATCAAATAGATTTTAAAAAATAACACATGATTAAGTCGTGTTTCTTAGCTTTAAAGAACAAGTAAAATAATTCAATATGGATTTGGTCCAAAGCTTTTTTACAAAATTTCCCCAACGTTTTCTAAAACTGTGGTTTTATATGTTTGATTGTTTTCTTAAACTTTTTTTTTTCTTAAAAAATTACTCTTTTACAACTTTGACAAAGCAATGGATAAGTTAATTGCATTGATTAAAAGAAAATGTCCTAATAACATCAAATTTGCTTTTTACATCATCATCATTTTTTTTCTTCTTTTTGTTCAATTAAGCCATTGAATGCATTTTAAAAGCATCATCATCATTTTTTTCTTTTTGTTCAATTAAGCCATTGAATGCATTTTCTACCGCGTATCACCAGTTACATACACATGAGAACTCCAGGTCATATTTTCCACGCCTCATATTCTCGATTCTCCTCCGTCTCCCACTTGTTACTTTGCTTCTTTATTGTGACCACAAAATTGAACTCAAAAACTACACGAACAACACAATTAGAAACCTAAAGAAACTACACGAACTACAAGAACCACCGGCATTCGAGGTCTCATATTCCATTCCCAACTGAAACTTCTGGTTCTGGAATTCCTGGTATTAAAAGTGATGATGATTCTTCTGAACGGGCACCACACTATCGGCGTTGTCACCGCCATACATCTTCTCCGTCACCTTATAGCATTGTTGCTGATCATCACCAAATTCCATGAACTCCAAGTACTCATCATCACCTCCTTCTACATTAAACAAAAACCAGTTATCTTTACCATTTTGACTTTGGCTGTTCTTAGGAGGTGGGCCATCAAACAGCAACCATGAAGCAGCTTATTCTTCATCCTCGTCGTCAATGGAGTCCTCATTACCGTCATGTGACAAAAACCCACTTTGAGATTCAACTCGTCTCCTAGCCACATGACAGTCCTCGGATCAGCAGCCTGAGGTCCATAGAGTGCGCCTGGAACCGACATCACCGGGACGCGATGGTGCCGTCGTGCAAGAGGGATGCCGGAATGAATATCGGCGTCACAGGTGGTGCAGAGGGAGGCGGCGTCCGCTTTGCATATAAAAGTCGTCGGAGCTTGCTCATACGCTTCACATACGCACACACGCTCGTGCTGGGAAGATTGGAGCTTGTTGGTGGCGTGGATCCGAGCGTCGCAGGCGGTGCAGAAGTACGTCGCGTCTGGGCGGCATTATATGGTGCAGGGGGCGGAGCGGCGGGTGTTGCAGACGCGAGCCCAGGTGGTACTTCTTTTTAAGCATAAGATACTGCTCTGATCTAACATTATGTCTTTTGGTTTCTAATTGTGTCGCTCGTGTGGTTTTTTAGTTCAGTTTTGTGGTCACAATAAAAAAGCAAAGTAACAAGTGGGAGACGGAGGAGAGTCGAGAAGATGACACGGGGAAAATATGACCTTGAATCCATGTAGGCATGTATGTAACCGGTGATATCCGGTAGAAATAGCATTTAATGATGTAATTGAAAAAAAAAAAAGGTAATGAGTAAATAAAACCAATTAAAAGTTTAATGACCTAAAAAGCAAATTTGATGTTATTAACCGTTGATTAAAAGGAGCAAATAAGAAAAATCACTTCTATGGATGTTAACTTTGAAGTCACAAGTCAAGCAGTAGGAATGACAAAACAAAAGAAGGGCGTCTCATATTTGGAGAAATGGGAACGGTAAACATTTTATATTTTTTACATATATAAAATGTGATCAAGAAAGTTTTACTACACTGATATTGTCGGTAAAAAATGTCCAAAAGTTGCAAGTATTGGTAAAAAATGTAAATTACACGGTCCATTTTGGTAGTACATTGCTATTCCCATCCGTTTTTCATAGAGACAATTGTAAGAACTAAATAAATAACTAAATAAAACTAAATAACTATTCCTATAATACATCTGGCATAAACAACCCATCCGATAAATCTTGTTTGATACTTAACTATCAAATTGAAAACCTTGATTAAAAAATCTGATGTTATAAAACAGAGCATAACAGAAAAGTGAAAAGATTACCAATTTCTCATAACCAAATCGATTAAGTACCTCATTGGATAGTCTCAAGAAAAGCACATAATTCAATTAAGTTACTTCGTCACTCGTTAGTGATATGAAATTGATTTTGTTACTTTATTGTTTTACAATAAAAAATTGTGTTCCATCGATGCATCGATTTTTTATGTGATCTTTAAAAATGTAAGAAATAGTGACGTACTTTATATAATATATAGACAAATTTGGCAAATTACGAAAAAAACACTATTTTTGTATTTTTTCTGGTTTAAACATTAATTTTTTATTTGTTCTAATAAAGCCACCAATTTTGGAAAAAATTTCAACCTGACCACTATGACCTAAAGAAGTAGATAACAGTGGCTTCGATGAAACTTTTTACCAAAAATAATGTTTTTTCCGAATCTTAAAAATTGGTGGTTAAACCAATTTTTTTTGCAAAATATAGTGCCTTTTTCGTAATTAGACTTAGATAATGCTTACACTTTAATTTATATAATTACGAAAAAAACACTATATTTTATTAATTTTTCTGCTTAAACCATCAATTTTTAATTTGTTCTAATAAACCATAAATTTTTAGAAAAAGTTTTAGCCTAACCATTATGACCGGAAGAACCGGTAATAATGACTTCAATGAAACTTTTTATCAAAAATTGGTAGTTTTTTTCAAATTTTTTAAAAATTGATGGTTAAACCGAACTTTTGACAAAATATAATGTTTTTTTTCGTAATTAATTTTAGACAATATATATAGATGATTCTTTTTGACAAAATAAATATGTAATATCTTAACGAACAAAGTGAGAAAATACATATTTTAACAAACACTGAATATATATGCGAATGTTTTTGGCTAAAAAACGATTAAATGGGAAATGTGTATAGGAATGATTAAGCCGAAAATGATAATTTACTATTATTTGTAAATGGTTCCTTTAATGCAAAAAGAAATAACACTTGTTTTTGCAACTATTACTTAATCATTCAACTCTTTTTACATGCGACATATTTTCCAAATAGCACTTGATAAGAGAAAAAGAGATATTCTTCAACGCTCTCGGTATCGAGTCAGAAGATGTAATTTATTTTTAACCTGTAAAATGATGTACTTTTATTACTCTATTTTCTTAAAAGTAATCTCATATCATTTTCAGTATACTAAGCATTAATTTAATCGGTGATATACAAAAATTGAACTAGATAATTGTATATTTATGAGATTTCATATTTATGCAGCATTATTTTATTTTTGCTAAATTGTATAATATTAAACATGTAATAATTTACTTATGGAATTTTTTATTTTTACCAAATTATAGAATACATATACCAAATGTTATACTTTAATTTTTGATTTATTTATTTCCAAAATAAAAATATAAAGACCTATTTCCTTTTTCAGTTTGTTCACATTTGATAAAAAACTAAAAAAGCATGTCTAAACAAATACAAAGAACAAATGTATACATACATTATAGATAAGTTAAATTGATAAATGATATTTACCGATTAAATGAATCATCTAGCTAGGAATATGACATGTTATCCCAAAAAAAACCTTCGTCGAAACCATGCATGAACCAAAGTACGATTCGTAATCTACCTATTCTAATAAAGGAATCCCTTTTTATGCCACATGTCATTTTTCTAAACCATTGTTTTGCTACGTGTCTTCCTAATAACAATTCTTCTATTCTTTTTCCCGCCCAATGCTTCTACTCCTATTTTCGGTTTCAATTTCACATGGAATCCCTAAAAATCAGGAATAATCTTTGCCTCTAATATCTCCTCCATCTTGGCACTCTCTCGCTTCTAATAAAATCTGGAACTGATGAGCGCCTTCAAATACGATCGTGGCGGTGCTTGCTGTGGCTGCGGCGCATGCAATGGTGGTGGTGCTTGCTATGGATGAACCCTAATCTCACCTTCGTGACTATCGTTTGCCGCCATCAAAAGTTGAAGACGCTCTCAAACCTTGCTCTCTCTCTCTCTCTCTCTCTCTCTCTCTCTCTCTCTCTCTCTCTCTCTCTCTCTCTCCACCGACTTAGAAATAGAGAGACAGATCGATTGTTCAAGTATCATAAATCAAAAATCGTTGTCAAGCTTCACCACTCCGCAATCTCCCCTTAGATTTCCGGCACATAGAGACACACATAGCCCTATATTTCTTTGGTAAAATGTTATCTTATTTCTGTATTGATGTTTAGAATAGGTAACTATATAACATCGCACCACCACCTTCTCCATTATAGGTTGCCACAATAAACAATGTTCTTTTACATGTGTGCTCAAGCGGGATATATTGAAGTCTACGTTTTGGGTTATGGTACTACTTCCAACTAATTGGAGTCCATTTGAATGCAACTAATTTTAACGTTTTTTTAATTTGCAGTCTCTTTGCTTAAAATCAAGTCTTGGTTGCAGTTTATCATAAGAGAAATCCTAAGAATGCAACTAATTTTGACGTTTTTTTAATAGGTATAAAATTTATGTAGTTTTCGTGCCTTTATTTATTCTGGTCCCCCTTTTTCCTGTGTATCGATAAAGGTGAACTTCAATGTTTCTGTGTAGGTCACTTCTTCCTTGGAAAACTACCTGGCTCAGTTTGGAACACCTACAAGCTCCCGAATGATATAGGTAACTATTAACTTCCCGTTGTTGTTAAAGTACAAGTCTTAAAACCACAAAACATAGTTTGGCCAATTGTATGGGTTTTTATGAATGCTTCAACCAGTTTGGCCAATTGTATGGATTTTTTTTGTTTTCTTATAGCACACCAAGTGTTTGTTAAAATGCTTCAAAGATGAATGGCCACATTTTTATATTTCCACCGATCATTGTTTTCCAAGAAATTGTATTACAAGTACACATTTCGTGACCTGACAAGAGAAAACTTCTTATGATAGCCAATGTTATCATTAAATATAACTGCATTTTGCAATGACTTTCATAAATACCATCCATAACCCACCAAAAATCAAAAGTATTTTCTCTTGGAAAATCATAAAAACACCCACATCATATTTTCACATTAAGGAGTGCATCAATTTTCCCATAGTGCTCTTGGCGGTGTCAATTTTTGTGATACAAAATTTGAAAGCATAATTCTATAATTCACTTATGAACATTATACCATAAAAAAGTACAATGTTTTATTACTTGAGAGAAATTCGGAAACACCGATTACTATCTATATTCTAATTTCAATCCAGGGGTTGTTTTTAGCTTCAAGAAATAGATAATATTCACTCAAATTTCAATAAGGGTGTGTTTGGGATTCATTTTGAAATAGATTATGAGTTTTGACGTGCACCTATAGCAATAAATAATAATCTGTAATTAGATAGTGCTTTACGACCATAAGTGACAATTTTATACACTACTGAGTTATTTTAGTTTAATATATACCAGTTTGTTTTTTAGGACTTCTAAAGATTATTGTATTCTATTTTTCGTAAATAATAACATTATGAGTCCAGACTCACAAAAAATAAAATTCCGAATATTATTTTTCATTAATATAGTTAAAACTAAGATATATAATATATTAAATATTTTTTTAGTTAATTATTTGTTTTAAAATCATATTTTGTTAGTGCTCTATTTTTGTAATTTTACTTTTCTTAAATGGATATATTTCATCTAGATGTGATATATGTATATAGTTGCTCAAGTTCTATAAACAAATGAAAGATTACTAATTGTAATTTTAATTTTATAAGTTTATATCAATAGGTTGTCCAATCTTTGAAAATGGTTATAAAGTTATTTACTTTTAAAAAACATTTATTAATTAGTAACGTTTGATTAGTTAACTCATAAAACTTTGTCCCCATTAAAGGTAAATGACTCATTTAATTTGCAACAAATGAGCTACAGAGGAAAAAGAGATACATCTAACAGTTCGCTCTACAATGATCAACTCCCAAGCAAGTATCTAATAAAGGCAAACCTAATTGTAATTCCCATTGAACCATAAATTGTTTGCTTTCTCATGTCTCCACAAACATTCGATCTAGAGATGCAAATACGAACAAGTTTGTTCAATTTTGATTCATCTAAAATGCCTTCCAAGATTATATATATCAACAATATAATATCAAATCAATTTTATACACTATATACTACCTGAATTTGGTTTATACATGAATTTGGAGATTCAGTTGAGTGGTGTGTTTGCAGGGGCGGACGATAGGATTTACTAATAGCCGTGACACCGGAGATGTACCCTGTCAAGTAGTGACACTTATTGTTGAAAAATACGTTAGCTGATCTCCACGAACAAGGTTTTTTAAGCCTATTACCGTGTGACAGATATGTATTTTATCTATATTATGCGGAATAAATAAGAGTTGCGGAATAAAATAAAACGGTAAATCTAAACTAGACAGTATTTAAATAGACAGAAAGCGGTAAATAAAGTAAATGTTAGAAGTTAGAGGTTAGATGTAATAAACGCCATTATCAACGATAACATGTTTTTACAATAAGTAAAAAGGTTAGAAGTTAGAGGTTAGAAGTTAGATGTAATAAACGCCATTATCAACGATAACGTGTTTTTACAATAAATAAAAAGGTTAGAAGTTAGAAGTTAGATGTCTCGGTTAAATACAGTCCACATATGTTTTCGTTGTCACGGTTCAATTCGGGTGTATTGGAAGTTTGGTACAGTTGATTTATTACAGTTTAAATAAATCAATAACGACACATATAATTTTAAAAGAACTTATCGATAGTTGCGGAAGATAGCGTTTTTCTTGATATGTCGATTTCTTGTTCTTCACGGTGAGATGATGTTTTGGTGATTTTTGGTGTCGGGTAGAGGTTGTTTAGAGGTTTGGAGTTTGGTGTCGGGTAAGGGTTGTTTGGAGGTTTGAAGTTTGGTGTCGGGTGGAGGTTTTGTTTCTTGCGGTTTTGCGGTTTGATCCTCGTTGCCAAATGCAGAAATATCAGAATTTTGAGGTTTCTGGTCGTGGATATGCTTTGAGGATAATAAGAGTATGTAGTGTTGTGTGTAGAAATCAGCAAGATGAAGCATCTATTTATAGTCTGTTCCAGCGGAGATCGGGTCGCGATCTTTATGGGATCGGGTCGCGATCTCGAGTGGTTCCCGCTTTTGTGCTGGCCACTACCCGTCTCGGTGGAGTTGGTCGCTGGGATCGGGTCGCGATGGGATAAAGATCGGGTCGTGATCCTGGTAGGGTCGCGATGGATAGATGATCGGGTCGCGATCTCAAGTGGTTCCCTGCTTTTGTGCTGGCCACTACCCGACTCGGTGGAGTTGGTCGCTGAGATCGGGTCGCGATGTATAGATGATCGGGTCGCGATCCGGGTCGGGTCGCGATGGGTGGAAGGTCGGGTCGCGATCTCGTCGGGTTGCCATAGGCTCGCGATCCTTGGTCAGCAAAGCGTCACGTGTGTGTCATCAGATCGGGTCGCGATCTGGATGAGATCGGGTCGCGATCTGCACTGTTCCAGCCTTTTTCTTCTTTTGTTTTGATTTTCTTCATTTCGCGACACATGAGCTGTTGGGTCGCGATTTCTGTCGCTGGGTGACATTTTTGCTCTTTGGTACATAGCGTCATTTTCTCCGGTTTGGTTGATCTCGAATTTATGCAATCTGAAATAAACTGTTAATAAAAACATTTCGACTTATTTCAGTGATGGTCACATAAAAACATAAAAACATTATTCAACAATTTCCCCCTATGTGATCATTAATGAAATGAGGAGAAAAATGTTTGATTGAAATTCTTGAAATTTGGATAAGACATTTATAAAACCATATCACCTGTTTTGAAAAAGTGTGACTAGATTTTACTTGTGTTTTGAAAAATGTTTGTCAAGAATATTTGTTTCTGAATCAAAGTCTTGAGTTCGATTATCAAAAGGTTTTTGTATATGTATTTTCATAATATTCCTTAAGATTTTATAGCATTTATAAAGACGACAAGTGATCTTAATAGGTCGATTCAGATGAACGCTCACAGGTATAGCTCACACTTGACTGAGGTGTTTGTTTGTTCTGGGTGCAGAACGGGTGTATAATCACTAAAGATGAGTGATATCTCTCAGTTTGAAGGTGTTGACTTATGCTTAATGTGGATTTATACCTATATACTTTAGTCACTTGGTCTTCATATTAGATAATCAATCACATAAGACTGGTTTCGGCATTACTCAGAGGGTTTCTTCATTCATGCCATTGATGTTCACTCTCTCTCCGTCGGGAAATACATGTAGAGGGGTTTAGAAATTTTCATAGTGCAGTTTGCAACTAAGAATATTCAATTATGAAAGCTACAGTATCCCGGTAAATCTTCGGTTTTGAACAGCTATATTTGATAAAGCTATTGAGAATTCGTTGTTTTGAGAGGTGTCTGTCTTGATGGATTGTTGTTGTAAATCTTCCTTTTCTTTGGTGATGTGTTCACCTTTGTCTTTATCTTTTCTTGATTTGTGCGAATATACCTTGTGTAAAAGATATCTGATGTGGTTACCAATTGTGATTTGTTGACAGCATTTGTTGGATATGACTTTGTCGTTTCTTCATTTGTCAGATTCGTTATGCCAGATGATCAGTCTTTTCTTTGAAGTGGTTTGATTGAGGAATGGGATAGGTGATATAATAGACAGTTTGTCTAATATATAAGAAAATGAAAGTATCGTCCCTGGTCATTTTGATATCTAAGCAAAAAATGAGACTAGCATCACGGTATAAGAGTATAAATCCTATAAGTCATAATGAAAACACCTTTGCTCACAGAAATGAATTCCACTTAGCAGTTAAAGACGAGGCACAATTTCTCACATGGGTTTGGTTTTCATCTGAATCTCCTGATCTTATGTCCCTTTACAGATAAAATCGTTATAATTTGAAGTAAATTCAAAGGGAATAGGAGAATGTACACAACAAAAATGTTTGAACTTTGAACCTTCTCTTTAATTTAGAATCAATATAACTGAGAACATTCATCGAGCATAAGTATCTGAAAATTTAGTCAAGAAGATGTTAATCACATGGTTCTATAAAAGCTTATTATGACAAGTCTTTTATTGTATTTTCGAAGATTTGTTTTTCTGAATGTTTTTGGAAATTTTGGTTATTTGAATGTTTTTGGAAAATTTTGTTTATGAAAGTAAACACTCTTTTGTACAAACAAAAAGTAAGAGATTAGGGATGGATGTTATCTGGATTCAACATTCCTAGACGGCCTAGGAAGTATTGAAACTTGGTTTCGTCTAGTGCCTTAGTAAAGACATCGGCAATTTGATCTTCTGTGTTTATGAAGTGCAATTCGATATGACCTTTTTGAATATTATCTTTGAGGAAATGATATCGAATGTCAATATGCTTTGTCATGGAATGGTGCACTGGATTGTGAGAAATGGCAATTGCGCTGGTTGAATCACAAAATATGGGAATTTGTGATACTTTGTAGCCATAGTCACGTAATTGAGTTTGCATCCACATGACTTGTGAACAGCAGCTTGCGGCAGCTACATATTCAGCTTCTGCAGTTGAAGTGGACACGCATGATTGTTTCTTTGAAGTCCAGCTTACCAGTCTGCCTCCAAGAAATTGGCAAGAACCAGATGTGCTTTTTCTGTCTAGTCTGCATCCTCCATAGTCAGAGTCGGTGAAGGCATTAAGCTGAAAATCAGAGTTAGCTGGATACCAAAGGCCAAGAGATGGAGTTCCTTTAAGATATTTGAAAATTCTTTTCACAGCTATGGCATGAGATTCCATAGGATTGGCTTGGTATCTGGCACAGACACATGTAGAGAACATGATGTCGGGTCTGCTGGCTGTGAGGTATAGGAGTGATCCTATCATTCCTCGATATTTCTTTTGATCAACAGGCTTGCCATTTAAGTCTGCATCTAATTTGTAACCAAGGGCCATTGGGGTTTTTGCTGTATTTGATTTGTCAAGAGAAAAACGAGTTAGAAGATTTTTAACATAATTTTCTTGATTGATGAAAATTCCATCTGATGATTGTTTGACTTGTAGTCCAAGAAAAGTAGTCATTTCTCCTATCATGCTCATCTCAAATTTGCTCTTCATCAAATCTGCAAACTTGATACTCAACGATTCATCAGTAGAACCGAAAATTATGTCATCGACATATATTTGAACGATTAACAGATGTTTATTAAAAATTTTACGAAAGAGAGTTTGATCAATTGAACCTCTTTTGAATCCTGATTCTTCTAGAAATGTTGACAGTGTTGAATACCAGGCTCGAGGTGCTTGTTTTAAGCCGTAAACTGCTTTTTGTAACTTAAAACTGTGATTTGGGAACTGTGGATCTTCAAAACCTGGAGGTTGTTGAATATACACATCACGATCAATCTCTCCATGTAAAAATGCACATTTTACATCCATTTGGTAAACTTTGAAGTTCTTGTGTGCTGCATATGCTAGAAAGATACGTATGGCTTCGAGTCTTGCAACTGGAGCACAAGTTTCATCGTAATCGATTCCTTCTTGTTGAGAATAGCCCTTGACGACAAGTCTTGCTTTGTTTCGACAAACTATGCCTTGATCATCAGTTTTGTTTCTGAAAACCCATCTTGAACCTACTACAGTAACATCGGGAGGAGTAGGAACAAGATCCCATACTTGGTTTCTTTCAAATTCAGCTAGTTCTTCTTGCATGGCTTTGACCCAGTCTGGATCTTTGAGAGCTGAATGGATGGTTTTGGGTTCAGTCATAGACAAGAATGCTCCGTATAAACATTCATTTGAGGAAGCGGCTCTTGTTTGAATACCAGAATTGGGATCTCCTATAATTTGTTCTGCAGGATGATTTCTGGTCCATTTGTTTAGGCGAGTTTTTTCAGGTATTTCGATTGGTGTTTCTATGTCCCATTGTTCTTCTTGGTCAGGTGATTCTGTTGGGAATAGATTTTGGTTGTTGTCAGATATGTCTTTTTGGATTATAGGGTGAGAATGAGGTAAAGAAGGTTCCCCCATAGATGATGCACTGGGATCATTTTGGACAGGTGGATTGGGAGTGTTTAAAGAGGAATTCAGTGTTGGTAATTCCCCCTCGACTTGACCTGCATTTTCTTGGTTTGATTGTGAAGTTTCTGCATCGGAGGTTCCTGTAGGAATTGTAGAAGATGTTAGAAATTCAGAACTATAAGCGGTTTTGGGTTGTTCAAAAAGTAAATCAAGATCAATTTCTATGTTCATGTCAGGAGATGGTGTTTGTGGAATTGGATTTTGAAAAATAGTATCTATCATTTGTGAACCAAAATGTTCACGATCCAATTTTCTGACATAAAATTCATCGAAGTGGACATAGGTACTTTCTTCAATTACTCTTGTACGTTTGTTCAGTACTCGATAAGCAGCTGAGGTAAAAGAGTAACCAAGGAAAATTCCTTCGTCTGATCTTGATTCAAATTTTGAAAGGTGATCTTTGTTATTCTTTATGAAGCATCGACAACCAAAAATATGAAAGAATTTGATGTTTGGTTTTCGGTTATTAATGACTTCATATGGTGTTTTATGAAGTTGTTTGTGGACTAAAGAACGATTTTGAGTATAGCAAGCTGTGGCTATTGCTTCTGCCCAGAAGTATTGTGGCAGATCAGCAAAGATGAGCATTGATCTTGCAGCTTCACACAGAGTTCGGTTCTTTCTTTCAACAACGCCGTTTTGTTGAGGAGTGTAAGGGGCTGAGAAGTTGTGTTCGATGCCTTTGTTTTTGAGAAATGAGTCTAGAGTTATGTTTTTGAACTCTAAACCATTGTCACTTCGGATTCTTCGAACTGGTCGTTTGAGCTTTAATTCAATCTGTTTGATGAAGTTGATTATTTCTTCAGGTGCTTCTGACTTTAGCCTTAAAAAGAAAACCCAAGTAAAGCGTGAGTAATCATCAATAATAACAAGGATGTATTTCTTCCCTTTTATGCTTTGGGTTTTTGCAGGGCCGCAAAGATCAATGTGCAGTAATTCTAGTGGTTCGGTTACACTAGATTCAGGAATGCTTTTATGAGAGGATTTGGACAGTTTTCCTCCTTCACAAGCTGCACAAAGAGTTTCATTATCAAGTTTCAGAAGCGGCAGTCCGCGAACAAGATCATTTGCAATCAACTTGTTGATGTAGCCGAAGTTGAGATGGGAAAGACGACGATGCCACAACCAGCTAATATCAGCTGAAGCTTTGGATAAGAGACAGATGTCTGGTTTTCCATAGATAAGGTCCATATCTAGTGGATACATGTTGCCTAGACGATCAGAATTGACTAGAATGGCTTTGGTCTTGGCATCCGTGATTATGCTTCGCTGTTTGGTGAAAAGAACTTCATGATTGTTGTCACAAAGTTGTGATACGCTGATTAGGTTGTGTTTTAGGCCGTCAACGTAGGCTACTTTCTTGATGGTGAAGTGACCATTTGTTATGTTTCCATAACCTTTGATTCTTGCAGTCATGTTGTTTCCAAAAGTCACATCTTGTTTGGATTCTGTGGGTTTGAAGTCTCGTAGAAAGCTTTGGTTTCCTGTTATATGCTTGGAGCAGCCACTATCGATATACCATGTGCCATCCTTGGGTTCTCCAGCACAAAATGCCTGCAATTAGACAGAAATTTTAGGTACCCAAACCATGGTGGGTCCTGATTTGTTAATGGTTTTCGGTGATTTGAAATCATTATGGTTTCTGTTAATTTGACGAAGTGGTTGAGGCAAGATTTGACTTATCAGATTTTCCCAATTTAAGATTTGTTTTTGAAAACCTGTCAGTTGAAATGGTCTTTGCTTTTGTGAAAGGTATCCTATATGTAAAGATCTGTTTGATAACCTTTCTTTGTATCTGGGATCTGAATGGTTTTGGAAAACACTTTGATGATGGAATGGAATTTGGTGAAATGATGGTTTCTGAAAGTTCCTTGAGAGATTTATCTCTTGAAAGCGATTTTGAATTGGTTTTTGAAACGGTTTTTGTTTTGGATTAAAGGTTTGGTTTTGTGGCACAGCGCTTGGTTTCAAAGGTTTTTTTTTTGAAAACAATGGGCCTGCTTTGTTCTTTTGGTTTACAGACAGCTTGAATGGTTTGTTTATTTGTCTGTTGTTTCTTTGAATACTTTTGTCCCAGATTATTCTTTCCAATAAAGGTTGAGTTTAAAGAGGGAAAGACAGTTGGAACAGAAGTACTGCCATTTTGATGATCAGAATTTTCTCCATTTAAGAAATTTTCAAGTTTGATTGTGCCATCATTCATTGTTAGTTTAGTAGATCTCAAATGATGAGTTACTGAACTAGCAGAGTCTGATTCGGATTTTAAAACTCTTTTGAAAGACTTTTTGGAAACAGTGAAAGCAGTATCATCTGGGCTACAGTTGATAACTGTTTCGTCATCTGAATCTTCCTCATTAGCAGATAAGAAAAAATCTGGTAGAGGCGATTTAGAGTTTTCACAAATTTTCCCATTTTTCTTTTCAGTCTCTTCATTTTCAAAAGATTCTCTTCCAATTCCCGGTTTATAATTCGTATCAATTTTGCCAGTTCCTAAGTTATTTGCTTTAGTGAAAACATCATCACTCAATTTTCTGGCAATATTGATAGAATCCAGTTTTCCTTGAAATCTTTGATTTTCGGATTCAAGAAATTTGATTTGCTTTGAAGAATCATCTAGTTTTAGGATTAAACTCGAGTTTTTGTCAGTTAAATCTTGAACCTTTTGTTTTAACTGAAGGACTTCCTTTTCTAAGATATCTTTTATTTCAGATGAAATAACAGATTGATTTTTTATTTCTAAGTCCCTTTTTTGTTTTAGAGCTTCATTTAATTGTTCTAGGATGTGATTATTTTCTTCAGATTTTCGTTCAATGTCTCTTTCAAGTTTGTCTCTAGTCCTTGTGGATTCTCCAAATCTGAGTTGCAAGGTTTGTAATTCAGATTTGTAGATATCAGATTTAACTATTGTGTCATGATACAGTCTGAGATCAGCTTTTAGACTGTTCTCAATCTTAGTCATGTGGGACTCAAATGGTGTTTTTGAAAGACCGAGATCTGAGATCATAGACCATACCTGATCGATGACATATGGAGCTCTTGTGGTTGGTTCATTGTCAGCCATGAAGCAGAAGTTTGACTGAGCTGGTTCAGTGTCGGTTTCATCATCAGAAGTTGGCCAGTATTCCACGCTAGGTTCGTGGAATGCCATCAAAGCTTTTTGCTTTGCTTTCTGTTCTTGTTTCTTCAGCTCTTCGGCTTTTTGTGCATAGTAGGCGGAGTCTTTGACTTTGACTTTGGCTCGACAATCTCGGGCATAATGATTTAGTCCTTTGCATTTGTGACAAATGATTACGTCGTCATCATCATCGTTATTGTCAGCCTTTTGGCTCTTAACAGGTGGTCTTTCAGATGTTTGAGTTTGTTTCTTTTGAGATGGTTGTGAATGATTTTTCTGAAATCCAGAACTTTGGTTATTATAACAGTTGTGATTATATTGAAAACCGCGATTCTGAAAGTTTTGTCCAAAAGTGGATCTTTGTTGAAAATTTGGTCTGAAGTTTGATTGATTATGATGTGGCAAAAATCTTTCGAGATTAGTGTTTGCTACCAAAGCGCACAATTGTTGGTAATCAGCTTCATTATTTGGATCAGACAAGTCACAAGAATTACTTGAAAAAGCTTGGTTTTGATTTAAATCATTTTGACTTTGATCATGAAAATGTGTTTGGTTTTGAGAGGATGTTGACAACAAAGCAAGTGGTCCTCCAAAAGAAGTAGACGTTGGTGGGTCAATCGATGATTCATACGATTGTAATTCTCCGTACAGATTGTACAAAGATTCAGTATGAATTGCCGGATTTCCCTGAATGATTAGTTTGACCATTTTCCAGCTTTCATAAAGGTTGTTTAAAAATTTGAGGTTTATTTCATGCTGTGACTTTTTGATTCCCAGATTATTCATTTTGATGGTAATGAGATTGAATCTGTCATGAGCATCATGGATGGTCTCATGTGAAAACATTTTGAAGTTGTCAAATTCGTTTAAAACAGATGTTTTCTTGTTTCCAATGATTCTCTCATTTCCTTCAAAACGATTTTTCAAAGTTTGCCAAATTTGGTTTGCAGTCAAAAGGATTATATCATTCATTTGGCTTAGAATACTGTGGGGTATTCCAGAAACAAGCTCCTTTTTGGCTTGAAGTTCAAGTTTCTTCCTTTCATTTAGTATATCCAAGTTACTCGTAAGAGAGATCATGTTATCTGGTAGAGATCCGTCTACACATTTCCACACGTCTTCACTTATAGAGTTGAGATGAAGATTCATACGACCTACCCATGATTTATATTCTTCGGGAATAAGAATGGGTGCTCGAGTACCTGAACCTATACTGTTAGCAATAGATACAGAATTTATGTTTGAGTAGTTTGCGGAAGACATTTTTTTTTTGTTAACGAAAATATGATGTTAAAATGAAATTTTAAAGAAAACTTATTGGTGGTTTATAAAAACGCTACACAAAAGTTTTCGACAAAAATTCAAAATAAATCACACAAGGAATTTTTAAATGTTTTTTTTTTAATATATTTAATTTTTTTTTTTGATGAACAAGTGATATTAAGATGAAATTTTTAAAGGAAACTTATTGGTGGTTTATAAAAACGCTACACAACAGTTCACGACAAAAATTTCAGATTAAATCACACGAGCTCTGATACCAATTGTTGAAAAATACGTTAGCTGATCTCCACGAACAAGGTTTTTTAAGCCTATTACCGTGTGACAGATATGTATTTTATCTATATTATGCGGAATAAATAAGAGTTGCGGAATAAAATAAAACGGTAAATCTAAACTAGACAGTATTTAAATAGACAGAAAGCGGTAAATAAAGTAAATGTTAGAAGTTAGAGGTTAGATGTAATAAACGCCATTATCAACGATAACGTGTTTTTACAATAAGTAAAAGGTTAGAAGTTAGAGGTTAGAAGTTAGATGTAATAAACGCCATTATCAACGATAACGTGTTTTTACAATAAATAAAAAGGTTAGAAGTTAGAAGTTAGAAGTTAGATGTCTCGGTTAAATACAGTCCACATATGTTTTCGTTGTCACGGTTCAATTCGGGTGTATTGGAAGTTTGGTACAGTTGATTTATTACAGTTTAAATAAATCAATAACGACACATATAATTTTAAAAGAACTTATCGATAGTTGCGGAAGATAGCGTTTTTCTTGATATGTCGATTTCTTGTTCTTCACGGTGAGATGATGTTTTGGTGATTTTTGGTGTCGGGTAGAGGTTGTTTAGAGGTTTGGAGTTTGGTGTCGGGTAAGGGTTGTTTGGAGGTTTGAAGTTTGGTGTCGGGTGGAGGTTTTGTTTCTTGCGGTTTTGCGGTTTGATCCTCGTTGCCAAATGCAGAAATATCAGAATTTTGAGGTTTCTGGTCGTGGATATGCTTTGAGGATAATAAGAGTATGTAGTGTTGTGTGTAGAAATCAGCAAGATGAAGCATCTATTTATAGTCTGTTCCAGCGGAGATCGGGTCGCGATCTTTATGGGATCGGGTCGCGATCTCGAGTGGTTCCCGCTTTTGTGCTGGCCACTACCCGTCTCGGTGGAGTTGGTCGCTGGGATCGGGTCGCGATGGGATAAAGATCGGGTCGTGATCCTGGTAGGGTCGCGATGGATAGATGATCGGGTCGCGATCTCAAGTGGTTCCCTGCTTTTGTGCTGGCCACTACCCGACTCGGTGGAGTTGGTCGCTGAGATCGAGTCGCGATGTATAGATGATCGGGTCGTGATCCGGGTCGGGTCGCGATGGGTGGAAGGTCGGGTCGCGATCTCGTCGGGTTGCCATAGGCTCGCGATCCTTGGTCAGCAAAGCGTCACGTGTGTGTCATCAGATCGGGTCGCGATCTGGATGAGATCGGGTCGCGATCTGCACTGTTCCAGCCTTTTTCTTCTTTTGTTTTGATTTTCTTCATTTCGCGACACATGAGCTGTTGGGTCGCGATTTCTGTCGCTGGGTGACATTTTTGCTCTTTGGTACATAGCGTCATTTTCTCCGGTTTGGTTGATCTCGAATTTATGCAATCTGAAATAAACTGTTAATAAAAACATTTCGACTTATTTCAGTGATGGTCACATAAAAACATAAAAACATTATTCAACACTTATTTTTCTACGGGGTTGCACCCTATTAGAAAAAAATAAAAAATAAAAAATTATGCACTATGTTTACACTACGTGTATAAAATTTAGTATATATATATATATATATATATATATATATATATATATATATATATATATATATATATATATATATATATATATATATATATATATATATATATATATATAGGAATAGGTTCAAATGAGAACCACAAAAAAGTTAAGAACCGTGAGAACCGATATTCACATATTAAGAATTATGTTTTTTTTTTGTTTTTTTTTTGTTTTTTCACACTTGTTTATTATGTGAAAATACATCAAACTTAATAAATTTTTTTATTTTTTAATACGTTTTACAATATTCACAATATAATAAAGTTTCTAGTTATTAAACTGTGAATACTATAACGTAAATTTTTTATTAACCTGTGAATTAGTGGTTCTCATTTGAACCTTTCCCTATATATATATATATATATATATATATATATATATATATATATATATATATATATATATATATATATATATATATATATATATATATATATATATATAGGTTCATATATGAACATTAATTATTGTGTGAATGTAAGACCAATTTTGCTCCAATCAATTCATAAGGGCACCATGGTAAATTGACGTTATTAATAATTAATTATATGTTAAAATTTTCCACTAATTTAGGTAATTACCTAATTATTCCTATATTTCCTCTATCTCTCTCTCTTTTATCTCTTTCTATCTCTCTCTCTCTCTCTCTCTCTCAATCCTCCTCATACACGACCGATTAATACCCCCTCCACCACCGTTCTCTCTCAGAACCCTAACCCCAGATCTACTGTAACACCCTAAGGTTAGAATGTTAATTAAACTTGTAAGCATACTTGTGTGTGTGGAAGTATGAAATTTGTAAAGTAATGGACCAAATTTGTCGTTTCGGTAAACTTGACACTCCACATGTCAAGTATACGACATTATTGTGGTAATATTTTTGAGAATATGCTTGTGTAGTGTTGTGTATAATTTCATTACGAACGCGTAGGCGAAAACCTCATCAAAAACGGAGTTTCGAGTAAAAAGTTATGGAGTTTTAAGTGTTTTAGGGTCAAACGGATACCCAAATGGGTCAAACCCGACACAACTCGGGTTTAGGATCATAAAACACGGATTTGACCTCCTATTTATGATATTTTCAGCCCTAAAACTTCAGAACACTCCTTGCAACTTTCCTTCATCATTTCCAATCGTTTTGGGCAAGAAATTGAAGATTTGATTGAAGATTTCAAGGTAAAAACATTAAATTTTACGGTTTTGTAGCGTTAATTCAACACTGTATTGTATAAATCATATAAAATCGTAGAAAAAGCGTATGAAGGTGATTCTTACGGCCCTAGAACCGTATGGATGTGTAGTATCTCTAAGTTTTATATGTTATAGGTTAATTCTACCTTCAAGATAGGTAGAAATCACGCTATTTACAGTGCTGTCGAATTGGTTCGTGACAGCACAATGTTCCTGCAGTGTAAAATTCGTATAAAATCATAGAAAAATCAAAAAAATATGAGGTCAGTGGCCTTAGAAACCTAAGGAAGAGTAGTACAAAACCATTGTTGAGTCAATAGTGTGATTCTGGGTTTAATCAGGTTAAACAAAGCATAAATAGATGGCTGCAAATTATTTAGCATATAGAAATATCAAGTTGAAAATTTTATAATTCAAGCATTGGTGACTATATATTAATAGTATTTGGTATGCACATTCCATGGGTTATAATAAAGTGATTGAATACTAGTAGATGATCTAAATTCCCTTAGATTCCAGAATTTGAAGTTTTATTCGGTTTGAGCCCAAGATTGACAATATCGCATCAAGGTGAGTAATCTTAACTATATCTAGTATGATATACAATGTTTATAATGGCACTACTTGAAGTAGTTGATGATGAGACGATGGTTGATTACTCAAATTTCATGAAGAAGTAATTTGGGATTGAGAAATCCAAATGGTGCAGCCTTATGGCTATGATATTAAATCTTGAATTTAAATGGTGCGGTCTTATGATCATGATACCGGGTTATTGAACCCAAGTTGGTGCGGCCTTTGGGCTATGAAATAAATGATGAAATTGTTTGGTGCGGCCTTAGGGATATGACTTGAATATTGAAAATGTTTTGGTGCGGCTTATATGGCCATGACATATGGTGCGGTCAATTATGACTATGAAATATGGGACAGAAATTGTTATGAGAGTTTAAATGTCATTATTCTCTTATATATGTGAGATTATTTGTATGATTACTCATTGGGCTTTATAGCTCACAGTGTTTATTTGATATGTCCCTGCAGGTGAGCGTGACCCCGCAAAGGGGAAAGACAAAGTCCATGACTAGGGACTCAGTAATGTTGACGTAGCAGCCCGGCTTGAAGGATGTATAATACTAGTATGTTGTAATCCTTGATACTCTTGTGCCTGTTTGTATTAACTAATACCCCTTTAAATATGGTTTTGATTGTAAAATATATGTCTGAAAAAAATAAAAAAATTTTATGGGGTGTTTTGTTAATAAGCCGGGTGTTACATCTACTGCTACAAGGAAGCAAGCATGGCGTAGAACTTAGACCCGACCAACCGATAGCTCCTTCATCTAATTCTCACATGCAGAAGCTTGCTGATTTTCTTCTTGGAAATGGTGTTGCTAGATCGTCAGATACAGGGGCCAAGGTAAATTCAAAAAATACGATGCCATGTGACATACTTTTAGGGAGGCTATGTTGGTTGACACCTATAATTTGGTGAGTAATGCTTATTATTCATGCGATTTTTGCGATCAAATACATCTCTAATTATTCCTGTATTCTCTTTTGTAGAAATCACCAATAAGGCTTCTGTCACCATGTGAATCTTGCGCATAAGGTGTTTGTGAAAATTCCTGTAAGGCATTTCCATTTCTAGGTTCGAATTTTATCAAATTCTCGCTTTTTGATTATATTGTTACTGTTTCTTGAGCTTCAAGTTCCATGGTATCAAACCCATCATCATCATCATCTTCTTGAATCATCTTTGGCTCCATGTTTTTGGGAGGAGTCAGGGAGTTCTTTCTCTAGGACTGAGACCTTCCCATTTTCTCTTCCTTGACAGGTGGGATCTCTCCATTGGTGTTTCTACTATGCTTATGGTTCCTAGACTGGCCAACCTCCTTGCTGGCAACCAAATACGGTTTTGCCTCCCAGTACCCGAGGATACTTTTAATTTTGGAAGAACCGGTGCAGATGGGGTCGATGGGGGTGGATGTAGACAATTTTTTTATGGGTAACGACTTTTTACCTTGAACATTTATAGAAATCCCATTATTAATAAGTTTAAGCTTTGGAAATTGGATATATATGACCTATCTTTCAAGCTGCCCAAAATCCAATGGCTGCATCTTCTAAATGTTAAAATTTTAGTCAATTTTATGATCCATGTGACATGTTTTGAGAAATGTTGGCGTTTTTGAAATATATGTACTTCAATTTTAATTGATTTTAGGCTGTTCATAATCACTTTTCTTTAGTTCCGGTTGCTCTTGCTTATAAAATCAAATATTATTAGTTATCAAGACTTGGGTCTAGACACATTATTGCCTATGAAATTCCAAGCCGACATAGATAGAAACGGTGTTCTTGATCATAAAAGAATTTCAAGAAAGAATATAGAATCCAATGTAAAATGTCTTGTTAAATTTATGGGAATTGCAGGTACTTATGTTACTCCTCAGGAAAGATCAGATCAAGATGGTCCATGTATCAAGATGGATGAGATATGGTGTGAATCTCGAAAAATTAGTTATTCTTGAAGAATGTTGTTTCTATTTTTCAAGAATATTTGTTTCTATACTTCAAGAATGCATTATTTATTAAATTATAGTTTATATTTTCATGAATTTGAGCTATACACTTGTAATAAATTAGTTATTCTTTAAGAATGTTGTTTATTTCTCAATAATGTTAATATTATTCTTTAAGAATAGTAGTTATGTGCTTGTATTTGTGTATTATCTTTTAAGAATGAGAATTTTAAGAATGTAATATAGTTCTAAAGAATGAATATGTTTCACCGAAATTCTTGATTTTTAAAGAACGAAGGTAATGATTATTCTCAAAGATAAATGGATGACGTTAATATACCATATCTTTAAAGAATATACGAAAATAATTAATATAATGCAGACTTTAAAACAAAAAACATTGCAAAAGGCTGATTAAATTCAATCCCTATATATCCAGACATTTCAAAATTTGATATAGGTAAATTTGACTAATTTACCCTTACTGATTTTATTTCACTAAAAATAATTAAAAATTTTCACTTAATTACGATCGTGCCATCATCATCTTAACCATTTATTCTTTTCATCTAATGGTCTAAAATTGGTCATACAATCACACAATATTTGTGATCCACATTTAGTCCTAACCCTATATATATATATATATATATATATATATATATATATATATATATATATATATATATATATATATATATATATATACATATATATATATATATATATATATATATATATATATATATATATATATATATATATAAATATATATATATATATATATAAATATATATATATATATATATATATATATATATATATATATATATATATATATATATATATATATATATATATATATATATATATATATATATATATATATATATATATATAAGGGTGAGATTAATATAGAACCAAACTTATGTATAGAACAAATAAACCATCTTTTTGACCCTTAGATTAAATTCAGATATATATATATATATATATATATATATATATATATATATATATATATATATATATATATATATATATATATATATATATATATATATATATATATATATATATATATATATATATATATATAAGGGTGAGATTAATATAGAACCAAACTTATGTATAGAACCATAAAACCATCTTTTTGACCCTTAGATTAAATTCAGATGATAAGTGTATGTTGGTAAAGTATAAAAGACCATTTAATTATAAAAAATAATTATCGGTTAAATCCCATAAAAATCAGGATTTTATCAAATCAAATTAATATCTATCGAAAAATATCGGAATCTTATCTAGTCAATACAAATCAAATCTTAAATTGATATCAGTTTTCCTAAATTACACGTAAATATTCATAGATGAACATTGTGTTTCATATTTATCTTCTAGAAAGATCACGATTTTCTGGAGCAAAAACAAAAAACGTATTTTGTTCATCAATAATTGTTCCTGATTTTCAAAGTGATTTCTGGTTAATATATGTTTATAAATGAACATATGTTCATGGATGAACATTTGTATAAAAAGGAGGAAATTAGACATGTTAAAAAATGTTCATAACTGAACATGTATGAGTATATATACATTTATATAAAAACTCAAATGTTCATAACTGAACATGGATGAACATATATTAAAAAACTCAAATGTTCAGATGAACATTTATAGAAAACTCAAAAACTAGTCACTTGTGAACATATGTTCATAGAAGAACATATGTTCATGGATGGACGTTCATACAAAAACTCAAAAACCAGTCACTTGTGAACATATGTTCACAGATGAATATATGTTCGTGGATGAAAACATTTATACATGGATGAACATTCAAACAAAACTCAAAAACCAGACACTTGTGAACCTGTGTTCATAGATGAGCATATTTTTGTGGATAAACATTTATATATGGATGAACATTCATACAAAAACTTAATTTTTATTCATTAACGAACATACATATTTTTTAGCTAGAATGAATAGATTATATAAGTATGTTCATTTATGAACATGCACGTATGTGCAGTCCTGAACAAAAAAAAAATCAAAACAAAATATCTCTTTCAATTAGGTTCATAATTGAACATGTATGAATCTAAACAATTGAACTAAGAATCAAACATTTCAAATATTGATAGTAACAGATCTCAAAAGAAAAATTGAAGCTATAGTGGTATACAATCAAATGTTCACAACTGAACATCGTACTAAGAAATTTCATTCATGTTCATAACTGAACATAGATGAACAAATAAATAAAAACCAACGAACTTCATAATCATTCAAACCTTAGTTAGCTCGATATTGCATAAATTGAAGCCTATATGATGGAACTGATGAATATCTTACGACAATCTCTAATTTCAAGCTCTGTCTACGATTTGATTTTGAGAATTTGGTGGCGAATCACACAGACGTCTTCTGGTTCTTCGTTTTCTTCGATTTCAGAATCATTGGATTTCACGAGTAGAGATTTTGTGGTACACGCTTCGAGCAGAGGTTTTATGGTACAGGTCGTTGTCTTCAATCCGTCACTTCAATCAGAGAAGAGTCGCTGAGAGGAGTGGCAGATTTACCAGAACGTGATTTAGGGTTTGAACGGTTTATGAGATTTGCATCTGATTTTGAATGCCTAAATCAAAGGGATAATAATAAAGACAATGAATTCTAAAAAGACATGTTTACCCTCAATCATTTTTTAGTTGATTTTTTAATAATATCTTAGTCTTTTATTTCTATCCATTGATTGCTTGATCCAAGGGTTAATAGATTTGTTCTGTGGTTCTATGCATAAAAAGGGGTTATATATATATATATATATATATATATATATATATATATATATATATATATATATATATATATATATATATATATACACACGCATAGTAATAAACAAAGCATTTTAGTGCCACGTGGCATCTTTTTAAGGCATTTATTCCACATGGCATTCTAAGTTTAATTCAATCTAAATTTAAAATAAATCTCAATAATCTAAATTCAAAAAACCCCTAAAAATACATATCATATCCTTCGTAAATTTAAATAGAATTCATCTAAATTCAAAAAATCCCTAAAATATAAGTGGACTGATTATTTCTATTAATTCTTTAATACACGGGTTTTAAACTAATATATATATATATATATATATATATATATATATATATACATACATACATACATACATACATACATACATACATACATACACACACACATACATACATACATACATATATATATATATATATATATATATATATATATATATATATATATATATATATATATATATATATATATATATATATATATATATATATATATTCAAACCACTCATTTTGGAGATCAAAAAATAAAAAAAATTAAAATAGGCTATAATGTGAATTTAAAAAAAAAATTATACTAATTTTCGCTATTTATTCTTCCTAAAAAATAAAAAAATAATAAATAAAATATATAAAATAAATCGAAAAAGAAAATGTAAAAATCGAAAAAAATATTCTAGTGGAATGTTGCTGGATGTGTAATATTCTACTAGAATATGAAAAAAACGTTAATTTTTTTATTTATTTTTCATTTTTTAATTTTTTTTAATAAAAAAAATCACGAAAATAATAAATAAATATATTTTTTCAATTTTTTCATTTTTTTTTTATTTTTTTTTTGTTTTATACCGAAAATGAGTGGCTAGGATTGCGTCTCACGGTCTCACGAAATCTAATGGTCTTATATGAACTTATAACCCTATATATATATATATATATATATATATATATATATATATATATATATATATATATATATATATATATATATATATATATATATATATATATATATATATATATATATATATATATATCGCAAGTGGTTAGATGATTATATTATTTTATTTATTACTTAAAACCTGTAATTTTTGGTAACGTGACATTGGTTTTTTTTTTTTTTTTTTTTTTTTTTTGGTTTGTTATATAGAAAACTATTATTTTTTTGGTATTAGAGAAATTAGTTACATATATTAATGATAAACATCTATGTAATTATCAAGGATATCATTCATCGTTACTTCAGCTATGGCAGGCCACATGCTGACAGAGAGGACATAGTTGGAGAAGAACCGTGGTTCACGGTAGAAACACATGCAATTAAGACTTAATACCTAATTAAATGGGTCTAAATCTTGATTAGGTTTGTTTGTATCTTAGACTATGAGTTGTAATCAGAAGGGACGACATAGGCTATTTCTAGTCCACATACTTAATTAGTTTCGGATCTTATGTGTGCTTAACAATATCTGTGGGAAGACAACGGCAAAGACAAGAATGAATATAGGGTTTGTGTTTCCACCTACCATGGCAATAGCTTCATTTTCTACTCTATTAGTTTCCTTGAGAAGATCCGATATTTATTTGCAGTGATCAATATATTAATTTTATACTTCTTATTGATAATTCTTGTGCATTTTCCATGAAAAATACATCTTTTTGTAAATACTTTTTAAAACACGAAATAATTAATTTGTCAACTATTGTAAGTAATAACATTGATTACTTTGAGTTAGATGCATGTGATTATTTCATTAA
Organism: Cichorium intybus; assembly: GCA_023525715.1. NCBI lineage: Eukaryota > Viridiplantae > Streptophyta > Magnoliopsida > Asterales > Asteraceae > Cichorium > Cichorium intybus. The sequence continues at coordinate 66,196,574 of CM042012.1, read as the reverse complement.
TTTTAATCATGATTTTCTATATAACTCTAGATACTTAAATATAATTTTTGCCGAAATCAATTGAAGTATTACATCCATATTGATATCTTTTAACTATCTTCAACAAAGAAAAATTAAAATTAAACAAATAACCATGGTAAAAAAAATCATAGCATGAACACATATTAGGCTTGCTACCAAAATATTCTTTCATAAACATGGTAGACTTGGTGCCAAAACATTCTTTCGTAAACATTCTTTCATAATCATTGTAGGCTTGATGTCAAAACATTCTTTCGTAAACATTATTTAATAATTATTGTTGGCTTGATGCCAAAATACATTTTTATAACATAGCAGTAAACTTTCCTAAACATTACAAATGTAGTGAAACTTGCATATTGATTCACATTTGAAAGTTACATAAAACTTCATAAACCTTTTGCCATGTACCCCATGGTATGAAAACGTCACATGTATTCGCCTTAGTAGCTAGGTACATCTAGCTTCGCTAATCCACATAACTCTAGGCTTTCGTTGTTTCCAAACGTACTTCAATCTCTATTAATTTAGTAAGAGATTATAACTTATTACATAACTAAACATACAACATTTTCTAATCATTCTTAAACTACTTCTGATCATTATTTAATTCCATTCCAAAGGCTAAGTGTGATTCTTAAAGCGCAAGAACCATTTTGGACACTTTTACCCTTTTGTCCCATTTGGACCCAATATGGTATTTTTCAGCTTCTACAAAGTAATTTTTGTAACATTCTAATTTTTTACATCTCTACAAGTTCACTTCAATGGTTAGATGTAAAACGTCCGTCATTTTACCCATTTATGTGATTTGCTTGGCACTAATACGTTCTCAACACGTCATAATTGTCATTGTGACTAGATTTGATGTTATATTGAACACTACTTTTGCACATACTAAAATCGTCTCATAAAGGTTGGAATCCATGATTCCATTCTATTTACCAAAATTTGTCCCATTAAACATGTAAGTATACAATCCCAATTCACAATTTACATTTTGATGTGCTTATACTTCACATATTGCAAACACACAATTCCAACATCAAGACAATAACTTATAACCAATCTTTAACATGTCTAACATAACTTATTGTGATATTCAACATGATATAGCTTTGTTCACCACATGTTCCTGATTTCAATCATTAACCACAATATATACATGTAACACAAAATTTTAGCTTTTGTCATAATACATTCTTCACAAAACTTTTGTCTTTGGAGCCTATAGGTTCCATAAGACAATTCCCAACACTTTCAAATTCCTAATTTCTAATACTCATATGTGTGAAAAATTTCCTACATCTAACTTAGCAAACTTCCATCCAAACAGAATATGTTCAACATAAATCCCAACCACGCATATCATATATTAAGAATCCTTCATTCTTTCAAAATTTCCCAAACATGCATTCAAGAATCTCAAACTAAATACCCCTAACTTGCAATGTTTATGTGTTTTTGAACCCACAAAGTGATAGAATCAAAACCCATGTTCAATTCCTACATGCATTATGGAAATCTCATATTTAATGAACTAGGGTTTATAAAATCATAGTATACCTTTCAAACAAATCTGCCAAAACCTCAAGAAATCTGAAATTGGAGGTGCTTTTAGCATGAAATTGGACTAAGTGAAGCTTCCAGCCCCTCCCTTGTCTCTGATGGCCACCGAGGCATCGTCGACTGCCTCCGGTCGAGCCGGTGGCATTGTTCCTCCTACCTTCCGCTGCTTCTGCTTCTCACTGTCGATGGTGCTTGCTGCTCCATCACCTCCATCTCGATTCATGCACACAACAGCGACACATACACAATTGGGTGTGTGTGATGCGATTTTCTTTGTTCTCATCCCTTTTGCCGATTCCTAATTTGTGTATTGAAGAGGGAACGATGCACACAAGATTTAATCGAGCTAATGGTTACCAACTGATTTTGACTTGGTCTAATTGTGCAAATTCCTAAAATGCTGCTAAGTTCATGCCTTAAGAAAAATTTCAGCATTTGCGCTAGAGTTTTCCCAAACTTTGCACTGGCATAATTTCTTCATATGGCATCAAATATTTTCAAACTTTATATTTCTAGGAAGGTGGGGATGAGTTTAGTAACTTCTTTACTGACTTAAGTCTAATCCAGGGAAGGATCATTGGGAAGGTGTCAAATGGCTGCTCCGCTACATGAATGGAACCTCAGACGCAACCTTAGTCTTCAAAAGGTAGAAGGTCGTCTTAGAAGGTTTTATCGATGCGGATCTGGGGGTTATTTGGATTTAAGGAAAAGCATGACGGGTTACATTTTCACAATTGGGGGAAACGCAGTCAGTTAGATGTCTATATTGCAGACAAGTGTTGCTCTTTCAACCATTAAAGTAGAGTACATGGAAGTAACAGAAACTAGCAAGGAGCTGTTGTGGTTGAAGAGCTTCCTATCAGAATTGGGACAACAACAGAAAGATTGTGTGTTGCATTGTGATAATCAAAGTGCAATTCACCTGGGGAAGAATCCGGTGTTTGACAGCAGGACGAAACACATCAATAGGAGATATCTTTCATTCGTGAACCGATAGCCGAAGGTACCTTTATCTTGAAGAAAATCATTGGTGCGAAGAATCCTGCAAATATGTTCACTAAGGTGGTTCCATTTGATAAGTTGAAGTTGTGTATGACTTCGACTGGTCTTTCGCAGAAGTAAGGGAAGACGAGGAACTAAGGAGAGAGAGAAGGAGAAATCTCATTGGTTATAACTTGGTGGACAGAAGAATCAAGTTCTAATTAGTCTCCAAGCGGGAGATTGTTAAGTATGTGGAGCCTAATTCAAACCGAGGGATTCATTATGACCAAAGGAGATTAGCTGTGCGAAGCAACCAAACCGAGGCGAGGAAAGCCATTGCAGTTGGAGGTTGTGCTTTATCCGAGGATGTGAGCTTCGCATTGGTTAGAGCAGCAATGCGATGCGAAGTTTGATCAGGTATAAAGTAGGTATCATGAATCAGGGGTGTTCCCCTTTATCTATGTCTACTTTAAGATCGTCCGCATGAAGGCGTCATCTGGACCGAGGAGCAACTTTCTCTCCAGTCCAGACTTTGCCGTAGAATATCCATGTGGGTCAGATGTGTAGAGTAGAGATGTCGATAAAAGGGAGAAGCTACTTCAGAAGCGAAGTGTCCTCTTAGGACAAGTTCCGAGAACTGCTGCTGTCAGAAGTTGGTCTACCACAACATGTTTTATTGACTTGTCGCATCAGCTGTCTAGTGTAGAAAGCAAGGCTTAAAAATTTACCATCATTACTCTAATATTTTGTTTAAGACCCATATATATCTCAGTGTAACCGTGAGTGATGTGTGTGTAGAAATATGGAGTGTAGTTTATACTTGTAAAATTGTATAACATTCTTATAATAAAATTCTCTCTAGTTCCCAGTGGACGTAGGTTGATCTCGCGATCGAGTGAACCACTTAAATCTTCCTATGTTGATCTTTTCTTGTTTGTGTTGGGATTTACATAGATTAACACTAACCATACAAGATCATATCTTCATAACCGTTGCACCAACAAACTATGAAAATCGATTCATACCTTTTGGTTGGATGTTAAGGATCCAAACCAGAATCCCTCTATTGATTCACACCCAAGGACAGTAGAAGAACAAGTAGACAGAAACTTCCAAGCCTTATGAAAATCGATCTAGAAACCCTTGGAGGCTTAGAGGAAATCGACAAAGAGGGAGAGGGGAGGCTCTCTAGGAGGTGGCGGCACCTCTTAGGGTTTTGGGGATGCCTTTGGGTGTTACCCCAATGCCTTTATTTATAGTGCAAGGCTCCCTAGGGTTCCAAACTTTGGATCCTTTTGGCGGCCGCACCCCCTGGACTTGTTCTATTAATTAAACTATTAATTAATTACAATCCAACCTTTTAATTAATTCTCATAAATTAATTTACCAATTAATTTATTAATTAATTCTTGATCCACTTTCTGATTAATTAATTTCTCATTTAATTAATAAACCAATCAATCCTCTTTATTTCTGCTACTGATTGTTTTTATTGGGTCGTAAGGGTAACCCAAATAGAACATTGCTATTATTAGAAATATCACATAGTTGATTACCTGGACATATATCCAACAATTTGTTTTTCTTGTATTTATTGCTGCAAAGATTTTGTTGGTCGAGTGCTTACCATCGAGTGTTAGTTTGGCAGAATCTTGTTCTTGTGAGGTTTCAAGTTTCGATCTCGCTTGTTGCTTACCCAACAAGATGTATTCCTTGTCTTTTTCATTGTAACGGATGAAAAGAGTGTAGGAATGCAGTCCCATTTCTTTTTACCATGATTGTGGAGAGAGTGACACAGGTTGCAGTCGACTATTTCAGAACATGGCGGTCCCGATGTTTGTTTGACGTGTCATATGGAGGGTGGAACATAGATGTATGATCGGGAGAGAGAAAGTCAGCTGGAGGTAGTACTGTTGGTCTATAAGAGAGACAGTGTGTTCCTTTTCTTTTTAAAGAGGGGCCGGGCAAAAGAGTAAACACGTTGTTGTACCGTGTTGTCAAGTGTCAAAAGTGACAACAAGAGAGAGGAACGTGTGTCAGTTGCTCCATATGTGTGTTTTCCATGTGCTAGCTGGCTGTTGGAAACAAAAGAGAAACTTTGTACCAAATCTCATATTACCCGGTAATAGAAAAGAGAGAGAGAAAAGAAAGTGAGCATGAAACTTTGAATTTTTCATTTCATTTTTTTTAAAATCTTCAATACATTTTTGTTTTGGCTCACATGCGGATCCAGAAGGGTGGTCATCAGAATCCGAAGTCTACAAAACCATTATGAAGGAACACTGAATTGAAGATGAAGTGTTGATGTAGAAGTACACTTTGGTGCTTAAACATGTCAAAGATATGTCGACGTGATAAAGAATGATACCGAAGTGGCAAAGTGTTTAGAAGCGTATCGCAGAGGCGAAGTGTTCTAAAGTGTATGTTGTGAACAGTAACACTTCAGAGTCCATGCGACTATCAAGAAAAACTTCAGAAAATCAAAAAATCTTCAGACTCTGAAGCACTCTAAAGCTTCGGAATCCTTCGGAGTGAAGTGTTGCACGTTGGAGTTTATGTGAAAAACATCTTTTGCTTATTCACATTGTATGACTTCAGAAGCATGGCGAAGCTTCTGAAGTGAACGAAAACAATTTAGAATGTATGTAAAAATGTCACTTCTATGATAAAAATTTAACTTCTGATTTTTAAACTTCGGAATCAAAATATAAAATGACTTCTGAATAATAACATTAACTTCCGATCCCATACGACATCTTCATCACTTTTAAAAAACAAAAACTTCATTTCTGAACTATAAAAATTCACTTTGGAGCTTTGAAACATCTACATTTATGATGATTTAAGAACGTCTAACTTCTGAACTTTTTGGAACCCAAACCATTTTTGGAGATTTTTTATTTGGAAAATATTTCTTTGAAAAATCAATCAATGATAAAGCACCTTCAGATCTTCGTGGTCTTTTCATTGGAACAAGAAGATTTCCATATAAATCATTATACCAACCTGAATTTGTGAAAAATTTTCTTCATTGAACACAAACTTCTGGGAACTTTATTTTAACTACAGAAATATATCCAACCATTTTCACTTATGATTTTGAAAGAATAGCTTCTTTAGAACTCTTCTTTTTGGGAAACCTCATCAACTTCGTTTTTGACATCTTCTTAGTCTTCAAATTTTTAGACTCTTGAACAAAAGGTTTGTAACAAACACTTTCTGCTATCTTCTGAATCTGATTAGAAACCTTTGGTACCCAAACACTTTGGTTTTGATACCTTTGATTTTCAACAAGAACGGGTTTTCTATAAGGCTTCATTCCATAAAGATTAACACTTGATTTTGAAGAAAAAACATATTTTGTTTATTTTGAAGATTCACCAACATATAACACTTTTACTAAACAGTTTTATTTAAAATCATAAGTGGAAACATCAGATTCAGATTTAACTTCAGAAACAACAAATTTTCCTTTACCTTTTGCAACCGAAGAAACATCCACTTCTGACTCCCCTTTAACAATTGCAATAACTTGTTTTTTAGATTTGGGATTAGAAAAGGATTCAGAGGTTTCAATAAGTTTTCCAGAAATATGAACACCAAGGATATCATCTTCAACAAATTGAAGAACACGAAGAACATTCGAATATTTAACATGAGAAACATATTTTCTGATGAACTTTTCTTTTTCTTTTGATTCTTTAAATTCAATCTCACTAACAACTTTAAGCATTTCAGTTCTCAAATTTTTGTTCATATCATTAGTTATATTCAGATCTCTTAATACAAGTCCAACAAATTGATCAAAATTTACTCTATATTTGAGATTATCGACAATAACAATCCAAATTTTCGAATCTCGTGCTTCCATTTTCGTTCTAAAGAACAAAAAATCAATAGATCTAGAAGAAAACTAAAAAAGACAAAGTATATATGATATGAATTCCAATGAGAGAAAGTAGATCTGATATGAGTTCTAGTGAGAGAAAGTAGATCTGAAACGAATTCAAGAGTGAGAAACCAGATCTGAGATGAAGTTTTAGTGAGAGAAACAAGATCTGAAACAATTTTTTTTGGGTAAAAACGAATAAAAAATGAAGAACTGAACATATTTTGGATTCCATTCCAGAAAAACTTACAAAAACTGAAAATCTGAATCTGATTTCCGAATTCTGATTAATGAAGTGATAAAGTTGTCAAATCATGAACGGTTCCTTAAAATAATCACTTGAATCTTCAAGGTTTGGCTTTGATTCCACTTGTTAGAAAAATTTTTGACATTGGAATTAACAACAATACATCAATCAGAATCCAATGAGCCGGATGATTCAATATATCAGTGAGAAGTACAAATAAGTCGTGCTCCGAATCACTAAGATGATAAACGCATAAAAGTCTCACACTTATCACTACAATTCTCTCTCTAACTATGAGCTCTCCTCTCTACAAATAATAAAAACACTATTTATAGTCTAGTAACGCTAAAAAACAAAATGTACAACCCCACAAGCACAAGTGGGTCTTCTATGCCACCGAGTCATCCTATATGTAGAAATTTGCACCCTAACATAAACCCTAAGACATACTTTTGGGGATGTTTAGGGTGATATGATGAGCGTGTTTTGATTATTACTTTTGTTACAATCGATTTCAGTTATCAGTTGTTTTACAAGTATGATAATTAAAGTTAGGTTATTGGAACACTTTTGATTTTACAACTAAGATGGTGTATTTTCCATTCACTAATCGTTCCGAGTTTACCTAGTTTAGGAATTAAGATGATCGGTTGAATTAACAAACACTATGCCAAACTTGTGATTTTAAATGATAAATCTATAATTGATAAGACATGATATTGGTAAATCACTAATTATGCCGAATCCATGTAGGGAGTAAGACAGCTAGGTCAGTGATATTGTGTGTTTAAAGTTATTAATTGCAAAATAATTAACTTTAGTTATGGTTTCAAGATTAAATTGGAACTTAAGGGAAGATAAACACGTGAGTCTCGATCACCTGATTCTAAACCGGAAGTAGCTTATTTGTTTTACTAATAATGATGTTTTCATCTCTTTCTATAAGATTGCACTATATTTGGTTTTTATTTGAATACTTTAACACGAAATTTGACCACGAACTCCCTGTGGAATCGACTCTTACTTACCCTGAATATCGCTGGTATTAAGGTTTATTTTTGACCGGGACAACAACCTCGATCACTTATCAAGTTAACATTGACACTACAACAAAAGAAGAAGTAGGCTTGTTAGGTGACCAAACTAATATTAATATATTTAAATTTCTATGCATATAATTCAATTAAAATATATTAGTATTAATGAAAAATTAGATTTAGAAGATGTGTTGTTTTTTCAATTAAGTTACTTCATTTTATTTTTTTTCAATTTTAACCTAGAAAGTGATGTAATCATAAAGTGACACGTCATCATGCCAATGGCGGCCCTAAGCAAGTGTCAGGTGTGCGGCTATAGAGGGTCCGTGTTGTCTAAGGGGATCAATTTTTTTACATATACTATGTATAAAGTATATATATTAATTAACTTTGAGTATTAGATTCACAAATTATTGGGTGGCCAACTAGTAAACGCCCCACATTCTTAACTTTAGAGCCCAAGTTTGAAACCTCGGAGGATCAATCATTAGGCTGGGGGAGCTGCTCGCTCTCCCCCTCGCCATCTGCTTCGCCATCTTCTCGCCATCCATTGCCAACTGCACCGGATCCTCTCGCCGTTGAGATCTCAGCGAGGTCGCCAAGCAACACCCAGCCTTATCCAGCCAAGCTCCATCTCCTCGCCAAGCTACCTCTCCTCGCCAAACAACACCTTCCCCACTCGCTCTCTCTCTCTCTCTCTCTCGCCTTTCTGCTCCCAGCCTTAGCGACGTGAACGGCGAAGGAACTGCTCCCTCCAGCCTTAGCTGTTTTTTTCAGCCGTGTTTTCCATAATTCCATCAGTTGTTTTTTTTCAAGTTTTCAAATGTGTCTCTTTTTGTCAAGTCAAACACCCAGATTATCCCATTAGTTTATTAATTCTTCTTATTTAATATTAGTTCATTACATTAGTTCATTAGACATTAGAGATTAATCATTCTTCATTTACCTTTGTTGCTCTTGGAGCTTTGTTCGACATTTGGCAATCAATCACAAACCTACACAAGTCGACCACGGTACAATTTAAATATTTTAATTATTTCCTTCTCAATTTTTGATTAATTCCAAGTTTTTAAGAGAGGTACATCTTAAAGCTTCTAGCCTTCTATAATTTTTGTTATTGTTTTAATTTTTTCAAAAGAAAAACCAAAAGTTTATTGGCAGAATCAAAAAGTGATGATATTCATGATAATGTGGGTGTTGATGTTGATGGAGATCAAATTGAGGATACTCATGATGATGTTATTGTTCTTTTGTTATAACAATTATGGTAGTATAAATAAAAAATTATGTTTAGGGGCCATTTTTGAGTATTCACACAGGGTCCTTAAAATCAACGGATCAACCCTGATCATGGCATATGAGCATCACATAATCAAATAATGACACATCAACATGCCACGTTAGCTGTCAACGAAGTTGACTGGTCAAAATGTCAACATTTAAACAAATTTAAAAGGGTGTGCTAAAATAATCCTATGATGTGACATATGTGTGAGAGGGTCAACCCATACACACATGCACACCCACACACATAGAGAATTTATTTAATATTACCAAATTTGAAAACATAGTGACTTAAATAGTGGTGGACCTAGACTAAAAGTACATGGGTAGCACAAATTTTTGCATAATATACCAAATTTTCTTCGGATTAATATACTAATCACTAGAAGTTACCAAAAGTTAATGACTTATTTTTTTCTATTGTAAGTTATCATCATTTTGTTGCATTGGGGTTAAGGAAAGTATTTTACTAATAGTTTAATTATGTTTAGATGCTGACGTATAATCTGAGTACCGGACTATCAAAAACCAATGGTAGGTTAGTTTCTTCCATTGGCCTATGGAAATTACAATTTTGTCCTTCGAAACTTACATAATAATAGTCCCAATTTCCTCTGGCAAAACATTTCACCAGAATTAGCAAAAGGGTTCAAGAATTTTAGAGAAATGAAAGGTCTTATCCAGAAAGATGTGGTAGGAAAACGACCACAAATTTTAAATTATTTACAAATCTAGATTTATTTTATGTGGAGAGTATATAGTAACTTTCATTTAATAATTTATATTGTTAGAGAGATATAAGTTTTCATATGAAATGTCAATTAGCAAGAGTACTTACTTGGCTAATACTTAAATAGTTAAACATGTAATGTTATTTTTATAGGGTCACGAGGAAAAGCAAATAATACCCCACACACTCACCCCATGTCTATCCTACCCTTTGGTACACTTAAAAATGACCATCAAGTACAAGTTATTTCAATAAAATAACAATTTCTGAAAAAAGAAATCCTAAGTTCCTAAATCTTACTTGTTTCATTTTTGTAGTTTGGAGAAGAGCTAGATAGCATTTAGCAAAGCCGTCGGCCAGACTGGGGCTGAGGGCGGATGCGGGAAGCAGCAGAGCTACGACCTGCGACTGTGGAGGTGCAGGACAACATGAAGGCGGAGGTGCGGTTTGAAGGAGAGTTGGACAACATTTCTCAATTTCTCTTATGTTCGTTTATTTCACGTCTCACAATCTTCAAATGCAGCCAAAAGAAAATCTCCAAAAACTGATTCCAGTTACAAGTCCAATTGGGTTAATTAGTTTAGGCTATTTTACATATATTCAAAAATCCAATTGGCTTAAAAGCTTTTGGGCTTATTTTGTTAATCTGTTTAGAGTAGGGGTATCCCAATTTTTTCAGGGGTTGCATAGACTTGGGAAAAAACAAATTTCGAAATTTTTTATATTACTGACCAAAAATTGAGGGGTAGCTCCGCCATTGGACCGAAGAAATTTGAAAATTTATTAACTTAACTGAAAAACATAACACAATGTCAAAATCGATTTCTTATGATTTTTTTTGAATTTTCCTAATAAAATATTATCCAGAAAAAAAACGTAGCACAAATTTATATTGAATTTATATAGTTCAAAGACTAGAAAGTTAGTAGAAGAAAGTTGGAGAGGATTAAAAGTGCGCTTAAGCAAGCATACAAGCATCAAAAAGCAAAATTTTCCCTGAAACGTGAACGGGTAAAACTCAAAATCAAAAAGATTGTCGTACCACATACACATGCAACAGCAGCTTTACCCTGTCATCGATGATCCACACAATGGTAGGGGTGATTTCGTAATTTCATAATGCATGAAAACAAAAAGGTGGCGTACGCTTGCATAGCGTTACATTGTTTTGACACACTTTGTACGTATCAAAAAAGACGTGCCCGCAATTCATGTGCAGTCATTTGGTTTCATTCGAAAATAATTTGGTCGGACATTGGAACAACCCCCACGAAAAATATGGTCAAATTATATTTTTATATTGATTAATTTTATTCCATCTCTTTCCTCAAATTTGTACTGTATTTCTGATAAAAACTACAGCATTTAATTTCCATAAATGATATAATAAGAAATTTATTAATATACGTATATATTATAAAATTTTAATATTTGATTATTAAACCAATCAAATCAAATCAAATATTTGTACTTTAATGTAACAGTATATGTTTTTTTGTTATTGGAAAAGCATATGATAGACGAATAAATTGAAGGCGTTAAGGGTCATTATTGTCATGATAATACATCTCAATACATCCGATTAAATAGGCACAGCTTGGATACATAAAACTTCGTAAATCCTAAAAAAAATCACCTTTCACCATTGAACGCATGAAACTTTAAAACATAATGCTCACGTAACGTATATACATTCGTTTGCCGACTTTATATAATCTAAAAACAAACTGAACCAAGTCTTTAGGTGTTCTTTCACATACATAGCATGCATTTTCTTTAAATGTTTGACATACACATACTTTCATCAATGATAAGTTTTCATATCTTCATATCACTTGAATAATGCCATCTGGATAAAGAAAAGTTGAACGGTTGTCCGCAAAAGACGTGGGGTTTATGTATTTGGGATGCGAGTGTAGGTAAGATATTGATAAAAGTTGTCTGTGTTATGCATGGAAGTGTGAGAGAGCATCTTCAGGGAATCCATGTGAGTATGTGACTACACAAACAATACTGCATAGTTACTGTTATCATCTAGTTAGAATACCACCTCAATGTATTACTTTCCCAAGATTTTACTCACTCCAATAATTACCCTCGCTTAAAATACATCAAAATATTTACACCATTTAAAAATATAATATTTTAAAAATTTACAGTTCGTGTGTTGGAATTTATAAAAACATATTAATAGTATTGTTTTCAAGTTAAAGGTTCTCAAAGTGTTTATTTGTTCAAGTTATTATTATTATTTTTTTTCCCCACGAAAAAAGTCCAATGAATATGTTCACTATTCCGTAATTTACCTTCCACGTAGACCTTAAAACGGGTTGATGTGGACCGTTCCGATGGTATGGTTTTTAAAGTCTCGTTGCCTTCGTTTTTACGTAATTCTTATGTTTGTTGTTTGTTGCTGACTTTGCTATTGTTGTCAGAAATATTTATCAAACACAAGCTTTCTGAACCTTTCTTCTTAAGAGCTTTTAGTAATTTAAAATTTAATATAGATATTTTATATTAAATTAAATTGCTATGCGAATATCATATGTTGTATATTAGAAAGTAGGATTAGAATATCATCAATATGAACTTGATTATTTTAGGAATCGTGGGTAAACACGTTTTCAAATCTGTAATTTCAACGCGGGTTACACGAAATCCGATTTGGGACTATTCAAGAATATAGTAGCTTGACTTCAGCTAAAATTAAAGATACAAGAAAACACAGAATACATGTTCGTTATATGTTAATTTGAGACAATAATGGCGGAGAAAATATCCAGAAAAAGAGTATGGGTGAGCAAAACCGAATACATATACTTATATTAGGAAGTTTTTGTCTGCAAAACTGAATCCAAAATAACAATCTTCTCGTCGACTTCATACCTTGACGACAATATTGTTCAGGTATGGAGCAAGAAAAATTTTCAACATATAAACAAAAAGCCAATTTTTTCAATGATGAACCTTTCCATAGTGTTCAAGCAAAATGAAATAACCCTTTAGAACATGCAACATCTTTTAAAAAGTTTTTATCTCTTTTAATATTTACAACCTTTTCGGTTAATAACTTTTATTACAATCTATAAAGATTTATTTTGTAATAATTTTATGCAAACGTTTTTAAAATAAGATTTTATATTAGGATATGACTTTATATTTAATAGATTCTTTTTTATAATGGTGTAGTCAATTTCTTCCATACATTGGGGATTTTGCGGGGCACCTTACGGGCGGGACGATGTTTACTGCAGTTATCATGGTGACACCTCACCTGTTGTGGTCTTTTCTCACACTCATACCGTTTAACCTCACAATATGTTAAAATTTAATGGCACCGAAAAGTATGCATACTTATGCACCCTTTTGAATTCTTTGAAGAACATTTTATTTATTATTTTATACAGGATTCGCTTCAAAAGCTTTTTGTGGATTCAAAAGTTATAACACTTTTCACAAAAAACGACATTCTCAAGTGGTGTTCCAAAGGGTCTTCTCTTACTCACTACTGCTTCCAATGGAATATCTATGACTACCATATTAATATTTGTTTAATCTGTTCATGAATTTTCTAATCACCAAATATTAAGATGTTTGTTGTTTCCCTTCATTTTTAAATAATTTTAGTTTAGAATACTAAAGATAATCGATATACAAACTGGCAAATGTTGAACACGTTACATGAAAGCAAAACTGCGTTAATTTTAAAATATTTTACTATTTTAATTATTCTTTGCAAAAAAAAAAAGTTTATTTAAAGATGGAATCAATATCGATGTTACGTTTGAAGATCGTGTCTCCGCAATTTGCAGTCTTGATTTGTAGTTAGTTAACATTTAGTTCCTTTTTAATTGTTTTTTATATTTCTACTTATAATGTTCAATGAATTTGGCCAAATCTATACGTATATTTATTAATTTAATTTTGAAGAGAATCTAGAAATATATTAACAATACATAAAAATAATATAATAAATATGTGCTTGAAATATAGAAGAAGGAAAAGAATAATTGTTGCAACTTGTTCGTTCTTATATTCAATATTATGAGACCAATTGGCTACTTGGTCATAATTTTATGTTTCTTGTTGGTTTTAAATAACTGATTGTACGACGACAAACTATGTTTGGAAATTATTGTTTACAATCAACTTGATGGTAGTTCTATTAATATTACACGTTAACTCGTGAATTTATTTTTGAATTGTTGTTTATTTTCACAAATTTCCTAAAAATTATTATATTTTCGATATTTTATCTTAAATAATTAAAATAAATTGTTAACATTTATAAAGGTCTTCAAAAAAATCATTGTTAACTTGCTATGTAGATTAGTACTAACAAGGTGTTTGTTATTGTTTATTTATAAACAACTTATGCATTTTTGTAAAAATGACTTATTAATTTATCCAATCTGCAAATGAAGTTTTATAAAATATTCTTTGTATTAGTTTTTCCGGTATCAAAAAGTAAAAAAATAATAAGTTGTTTCTTAGTGTTCGACAAAAATTCTGTTTATAAATGTAAAATCAATGAAGAAGATATCTTACATATTATCAACTTTTTTAAATTAAAGGTAAAAGTGTAATTTAGTTTCCACCCTTAATAAGGAGTTTCTAATAAGTAAAAGCAAAACATCTTATGAAAAAGTGTTTATTACCGTTAACAAACTGAATTTTATTTTTGAAAAAGCGTTTGACAACGCTGTTGCAATTTTCTTTTTAATTCTTTCCTTTTTTTTTTTTGCAAAAGAAGACACTTGAAGGTGCTTATTACCAATACCAAATAGGAAATCTGGAATAAGATAATAAGTACTTGAAGGGTTTTCTACAATCTATGAACTATAAAATTCCTAAGTTCACATGCAACCCTAAAAGAGATCTATGTTTTCTTCTATGAACATAAAATAATAAAACCTAAGGCCAACATTTATTTCTAAAGTCAAAACAAAATTTTACCAACCTTTTGATCTTGTTCTTGAAGCTACCAGCAAAGAGATCCTGCCTCAAATGAAGTCACACCCAAAGCAAAGGAAGAGAGAATCCAGCAGAGTTCCAGAGAGTAGAGGGAGGCGTGGAAAAGGGGGGAGTCAGGAGGTTCCTTTTATAGCATTCTAGGGTTACAGCTGAAACCCTAGAGGAGCCTCCATAGTGGGCAAGCTTGTTGACCACTTGGACTAGATCCTCTAAACCCTAATTAGGGTTTTCGCCAACCTTGGGAAGAGCCTCCAAGGTGGCGCCAAATCTAGCCCCTGCCTTCTGGTTTGCGAGTTGTTCAACTATTGAACAATTACAAACCAGCCCCTGCACTTTTAATTAATTAATTTAATCTCCAAAGTAAATCCAATTAATTCTAGATTAATTTCTAATTAATTATTATAGTTTCTAATTAATATATCAACATTTAAATATATTAATAAACTATTCATTTATTTCTATTGATTTATTAAACAATTAATAAATCAACCTTTCTCTCTATTGAACTCTACAGTAATCCTCCAGCTATGAGGGCAACCCAAATAGACTTTGCTTCAATTAACAAGATAAATACAATTATAAGTCATGACTTAGACACCAAATCCAACAGTCTCCCACTTGGATAAGTCTATGACTTTAATTGTGCATTTACCTTCTAATTAATCTCAGTTTCCTAGAAACTGTTCCTGAACTTTGACCTAGTCAGTTCTGTCCAAAGATAAGTGATCAGATGATCCTTCGTCCAACAAGATATTTCCAGACTCAAGACATGGATTAAGATCAATCTTGGTCTGATACTCTGTTTCTCGATTTTCGATTTGCTTATGACTTTAAGACTACTAATTGAACACATCAATTTACTCCCGGTTGCCCAACACTTTTAGTCAACTTCAAAATCATCGAGAGGCCTATATATATCTGTTTCCCATCGGGTCAGGGGACGGATAAGTTTCGACTTATATGTCTATACCTTTTACCAGTCAGAATACTCATAACAATGTGTTTTATAACATCGAGTTACCGGTGCGTTTTCACGTTATCAATGAGCAACTGCCTCACAAATTACAGATCATATCTCTCCACTTGAAGATCAAAGGATATTATCGTCTTAACATTGCTCGTGATGTTATCCATGAAGCAGTCTGTTAAGCGTGGGTTTATCCAATACTCAAATCTCTATTTTCTAAGTACTCATGAACATTGTAGCAGTCTTACTGCAATGTCTAACTCCTTAGACAATCTACAACCGATTCATGACAGTCTTCGTTCATACTTACTCCCTAACAGTATGATCGACTGTGGAACTTTAAATAATCTAATTACTCAGCAAGTTTAAAACACACAAATATTGAAACACAATAATAAACAATTGACAAAGGTAGTAAACAATACTCATTTATAAATCTTTATTATAAAATCACCAAGTCAATTACATTTATACTGTTACAAGTTTCAAAATCTATCTAATTACTAAAACTAATATCATCCTTCAGTCCAATGCTCCGAGCATGCTGATTTTGCTTGATCCTACTCAGTGCCTTAGTCAAAGGATCTGCAGGATTGTCTTCTGATGATACTCTCTTAACCAGTAAGTGACCTTCTTCTACGCGATGTCGAATGTAATGGTACTTTCTGTCGATATGTCTGGACTTTCCATGATCTCGCGGTTCCTTTGTCAAAGGGACCGCTCCTTCATTATCGCAGAATAGTTCCATCGGCTCCTGAATGCTCGGGACAACTCCAAGGTCACCGATGAAGTTCTTCAGCCAAGTCGCTTCCTTAGACGCTTCACTCGCTGCAATGTACTCTGATTCGCATGTTAAATCAGCCACCGTTTATTGCTTGGAACTTTTCCAAGTGACTGCTCCACCGTTCAGAAGAAACACCCAGCCCGACTAAGACCGACCACTGTCTCTATCTATCTGGAAACTGGCATCTGTACATCCACTCACTTTTAAGTCATCACTGCCACCAAGGACTAACACCATGTTCTTTGTCCTTCGCAGATACTTGAGTATGTTCTTAACCGCTATCCAGTGTGCCCTTCCAGGATTACCCTGGTACCGACTAACCATGCTCAATGCAAAGGATACGTCGGGGCGAGTACATGTCATAGCGTACATGATCGATCCTACTGCCGAAGCATAAGGTACCCGACTCATCTCAGCTATTTCCTCATCGGTACTCGGGCTTTGAGTCTTACTCAACTTGGCATTACTTTGGATAGGTAGCTCTCCCTTCTTGGAATTTTCCATACTAAACCTCTTTAGTACCTTTTCCAAGTATGTACACTGGCATAGGCCTATTAACCTTTTCTATCTATCTCTTAGTATCCTTATCCCGAGAATATAAGCTACTTCTCCAAGGTCTTTCATGGCGAAACATTTCCCGAACCAAGATTTGACATCTTGCAAGGTCGGAACATCGTTTCCCATGAGCAGTATGTCATCAACATACAACACCAGAAAAGTGACTATACTCCCACTAGCCTTGACATATACACAAGACTCATCTTCGCTTCAAGAGAAACCAAACTCTTTGACTTTCTGATGGAAACAAAGATTCCAGCTGCGAGAAGCTTGTTTCAATTCGTAGATTGATCTCTCAAGCTTACACACTTTATCAGGATGCTTTGTGTCTACAAAACCTTCTGGCTGATTCATGTAAACATCCTCAGCCAGTTTCCTGTTAAGGAAAGCGGTTTTGACATCCATCTGCCAAATTTTATAATCATGAAACGCAGCTATGGCAAGTATTATCCTAATTGACTTAATCTTGGCTACTAGTGAGAAGGTTTCATCATAGTCAACCCCCAGGGTTTGGGTGAATCCCTTTGCAACCAGCCGAGCTATGAAAGTGTGTACTTTTCCGTCCATATCGGTCTTCTTCTTGAAGATCCACTTACACCCGACTGTCTTACGACCCGGCACATTATCAACCAAGTTCCAAATTTGATTGTCATACATGGACTTAATATCGTTGTCCATTGCCTCTTTCCATTTGGCAGACTCGGGGCCCGCCACTGCTTCACGGTAGTGAGCTGGTTCATCCAAATTTGTCACTATACGATCACTGACAAACGTATCACCATCCGTAGTTATATGGAAACCATAAAACTCGAGTGGCATGCTAACTCTACCCGAACACCTAAGGGGCAATGAGATGTTAGTCAGTCCAACAGGAACCTCTTCCTCATGTTGGTGGCTAGGTTCTCCTAAGGTTGTTTCATCGGGCGTCTTCTCTCTCGAAATCGATTATACTCCCATTATCCTCTTTGGAAATGAGTTCTCTCTCTCGAAAGACTGCTCGTCTAGCTACAAAGACCACGTCCTCGCTCGGTCTGTAGAACAAGTATCCAAATGACTGTTTCTGGTATCCGATGAAATAAGACCTTTCACTTCTTTCTGCGAGTTTGTCTTGAGTCTCTCGTCTTACGAAAGCCTCATAACCCCAGACTTTCATGTGTGCCAACGAGGGAACTTTCCCCGTCCACATCTCGTGCGGTGTTTTTGCAACCTTTTTTGTTCGGACAAGGTTAAGGATATGGGCGGCAGTCTCTAAGGTATACCCCCAAAAATGAATTGGAAGCGAAGCTCGATTCATCATGGAACGAACCATGTCTAACAAGGTTCGGTTTCGCCTTTCAGCAACACCGTTCAACTGCAGTGTTCTTGGAGGCGACAACTGTGAAACAATTCCACATTCCTTAAGATAATCGAGAAACTCGATACTATGATACTCACCGCCTTTGTCGGATCTAAGCATCTTTATCTTTCTGTCCAGTTGATTTTCTACTTCATTTTTAAAATCTTTGAACTTTTCAAAGGTATCTAACTTTTCAAAGCCTGTTGACCACTTGGACCAGATCCTCTAAATCCTAATTAGGGTTTTTGCCAACCATGGGAAGAGCCTCCAAGGTGGCGCCAAATCTAGCCCCTGACTTCTGGTTTCCCAGTTGTTCAACTATTGAACAATTACAAACCAGCCCCTGCACTTTTAATTAATTAATTTAATCTCCAAATTAAATCCAATTAATTCTAGATTAATTTCTAATTAATTATTATAGTTTCTAATTAATATATCAACACTTAAATATATTAATAAACTATTTATTTATTTTTATTGATTTATTAAACAATTAATAAATCAACCTTTCTCTCTATTGAACTCTACACTAATCCTCCAACTATGAGGGCAACCCAAATGGATTTTGCTTCAATTAACAAGATAAATACAATTATAAGTCATGACTTAGACACCAAATCCAACAGTACTTTAAATAAACAATCCTAAACATCCCCTAAAATATGAAGCCTTACTGTTTTTTCAGAAATAATGTCATAAAAGCCTTTAAGTTTGTTAAATATCAGTTTTACCATCAAATGAAATTTAGGCTCATTAATGCTTGATATTTGGGTAATTTGTTGCATTTATGGGACAATTTTCACCAATTGAACTGGTAACCCTCACCAATTAATAAACCCACATGGACTCTTATGTTGACTGGGCTTGAATGCTGAACAAGGTCAACAAAGTAATACGCTATATTACCTTGCTCTTCCCTCAAGAAAATTAATAAACCAGAGTTCACACGAGAGAGAGAGAGAGAGAGAGAGAGAGAGAGTTCATGTATGCTTGAAGGACAACATACACATCAAAATCAATATTCAATGGAGTTTCAAGACACAAGAAGAGATGTTGATGTGGTGATGTTTGCCTTATTTATGTTTCAAGGTCATTGGATAACCCAGGAAGTATATATTAGGGTTGCTCTAATTTTCAGGTATATAATATATTCATTTCTCTGACAATCATCAATTCTTCGTGTAACATTTTATATATTTCGTAGGATCTCAAAGGTAGTTATTGTTATTTCAAATAGGTTGATTATGAAGAACATATTAGACCTTCAAAAACCATGCTGATTTTAGACCTTCTAATAACCACCTACACCACCTAGAACCAGTGTTGCAGAAATCGGTCTTGGCGACCGATTAATCGCTTGACAGTATGCAACCGATTACGATTAGGTCTAATATGTCAGGCTTGGTGTTTCGGTTAAATATCGGCCTTAGCAGCCAATTAATTGGCCTCGACGGTCATTTTTATTTTTATTATTTTTTGAATTTTTTGAATTTTTATATTTTTGTCAACTATTGGTCTAATAATTTAAGAAAACTAAACTTAGCTCCCAACCCTTCTTAAATGTTAAAGACCATCCAAACTCTCAAGTCATCGAGGATGTGTCATCAGGGGTTCATACACGAAGAAAAGTCTCCAGTAACTTCTGTCTATATGTGAAATTTGTTTCACTGATGGAACCCAAGAAAGTGGATGATGCTTTAAGAGATGCTAATTGGATCAAGGTAATGCAGGATGAAGTACATGAATTTCAGAGACATAAAGTATGGATGCTGGTTCCTCATCCTCAGGGAAAGACTATTGTTGGTACACACTGGGTATTCCAAAACAAAATGGATAAAGATGGAATTGTGATCAGAAACAAGGCACGACTGGTCGCTCAAGGCTTTACCCAGCTGGAAGGGCTTGACTATGATGAAATTTTTGCCCCTTTTGCCCGTCTTGAAGCTATCAGGCTCTTTCTTGCCTATGTTTCATTCATGAAGTTCAAGGTGTATAAGATGGATGTTAAGACTTCCTTTCTTCATGGTGATCTTCCTCAAGAACTGTATCTCAAGCAGCCCCCCGATTTTCTTAATGAAGACTTTCTTGATCACGTGTATCGATTAGTGACACGCCTAGGTCGTTATACGGTCAAAAATAGAAAATTAAACCTTACACACACACTAGTATAGTAGCAGCAAGGGTCAATCCGTGGGAGTCAAGTGGTTAAACGATAGTTTCAGAATAAACCAAACTACAGTGTCACACTATAGTTGGCGGTGTTCCTTACACTTCCCGAAAACCGATAAAATGAAATACTGAAAACTAAAACGAGCAGTAACTAAACTAAACAATTCCAAACTTCAAACCAAACTTACTTACTGATTCCAGAAGTATATTCCAGAAAAATCAGAAGCATTTAACAATCCAAACCATCCAATAAACACATAAACATAAACCAATACCGAAAATATGCAACTTAACTTAAACCGAATGATTATATTAAACGAGAACCAAATCCAGAAGCCACAAGGTTCTGACTTCGAAAATATCCCAAACCAAACTCGTCCAATAGATTCTACAATCTAGAATCGATGGAATCAAGCAATAACTAAAACTATAAAATACTAAAATAAATGAAAAACAAGAAAATACCAACTTAAAGCTACTAGAATCTGAAATCACGAGTTGAAGAAGCCTAGGTTCAACCTTTGGGTATGTTCTTTACTCCTGAAACTCGACCTAGATGCCTCTATTTATAGTTGCAAAATCGAGCTAATCGCGGATCGCATAGAAGAAATCCGCATCGCTCCCTTATCCATATCCCCGTTTCTCGCACTTTGAATTCAAACTCATCGTCTGATCTTTGAATATCCGCGACGCGCGTGCTCCTCTGTTCACGGCGCGTGTCTTTTCGACTGAAAGTGGTCTTTATCCAAAACTTCTTCATTTTGTCCACTTTTAGTCCATGTTTTTATCCTTTTTCACATATAAGCACTAGACACAAAAATGAGTAATACCATAGTTTATACGATATAATTTCACTCAGAATAGGGCTGAATGACGACTAAAATACTTGATATTACTAGGCGTCGTCAAACACCCCACACTTGTGCCTTGCTTGTCCCCAAGCAAGAGAGTTTTTAACAAATTATAACTAAGACTCAAACATTTTTGAATGCTTTCAGTTTCAAATTTTATTATTTCCAGAAGTTAGATTGCAAATGATATTAAAGAAAACATGACCAGAATACTCTTTGGAATTCACGACTTTCTAAAGAACCATTGATTACAAATTTTTAGTATGCAAAAGAAAACTTACTTATTCAGATTCTAGAGGTCGTTAAGGAATTATCCATGACTTTCGATGTTGTCCGTGTAACGAGCTTTCAAAAATACTATCCTAGACCAGACGATCTTAGGTAGTGTTGAATAATGGTTTTATGTTTTTATGTGACCATCACTGAAATAAGTCGAAATGTTTTTATTAACAGTTTATTTCAGATTTCGTGAATTCGAGATCAAAAACAAGAATAAATCAAGACCCGAGAAACTTTGAGAAAACATCCAAACCTGAGGAAGTAACGCTTCAAACCAAAGAGCAAAATACAAAATATCACACTGCTACAGCAATCACGACGCGACAGACCCTACGGTCGCGACGTGAAGAGAAGAAGCAAAGCAGAAGTCCAAATCGCTCAGCGATCGCGACGCGACGGACCATATGGTCGCGACGCGAACGCTGTGTTTAGTGACTATAAATAAGATGCAAACCTCTTGCCATTCTTGTGCAGAAAATAACTTACACCACACATACCCATTCAAGCACCAATATTATCCTACGTCCAAAGAGCAAGAAAACCTGCCAAAACGCTCAAGAAAACTCTTTTCAAACAAAGAAAATCCACGTCCAAACAAACATCCAACAAAACCGCTACACCCATACTCTACCCGACACCAAACAAAACCTCTACCCGACACCATACAAAACCTCTACCCGACACCAAACAAAACCTGTACCCGACACCAAACAAAACCTCTACCCGACACCAAACTTCAAACCTCTAAACAACCTCAACCCGAATACCAAACTACAAAACCTACACACCCACTACCAAATACATACAAGAAAACTAAACCACAAAAACCCCGTGCATCTCAATTAAAACCGACACCAAAAACCCATTTCACCAAACACCAAAAACTACCAAACCTCATCCTACCGTAAAGAACGAGAATCGACGCTTCAAAGAAAACGCCATCTTCATCAGCTATCGATAAGTTCTTTTAAAATTATTTGTGTCGTTTTTGATTTATTCAAACTGTTATAAATCAACTGTACCAAATATCCAATACATCCGAATTGAACCTTGACAACCAAAACATATGAGGACTGTATTTAACCGAGACATCTAACTTCTAACTTCTAACCTTTTTATTTATTGTAAAAACACGTTATCGTTGATAATGGCGTTTATTACATCTAACTTCTAACTTCTAACCTTTTTATTCATTGTAAAAACACGTTATCGTTGATAATGGCGTTTATTACATCTAACCTCTAACTCCTAACATTTACTTTATTTACCGCTTTCTGTCTATTTAAATACTGTCTAGTTTAGATTTACCGCTTTTATTTATTCCGCATATTATAGATAAAATACATATCTGTCACACGGTAATAGGCTTAAAAAACCTTGTTCGTGGAGATCAGTTATCGTAATTTTTCAACAATTGGTATCAGAGCTTGTGTGATTTAATCTGAAATTTTTGTCGAGAACTTTTGTGTAGCGTTTTTATAAACCACCAATAAGTTTCCTTTAAAAATTTCATCTTAATATCACTTGTTCAAAAAAAAAAAAAATTAAAAAAATTTAAAAATCTTAAAATTTTCAAAAAAAAGGGAAAACAAAACCCAAAAAAATGTCTTCCACAACCTACTCAAGAGCTCCATATGTCATCGATCAGGTATGGTCTATGATCTCAGAAATCGGTCTTTCAAAAACACCATTTGAGTCCCACATGACTAAGATTGAGAACAGTTTGAAAGCTGATCTCAAACTATATCATGACACAATAGTCAAATCTGATATCTGCAAATCTGAATTACAAACCTTGCAACTCAGATTTGGAGAATCAACAAGGACTAGAGACAAACTTGAAAGAGACATCGAACGAAAATCTGAAGAATATAATCACGTCTTAAAACAATTAAATGAAGCTCTAAAACAAAAAAAGGACTTGGAAATAAAAAATCAATCTGTTTTTCCATCTGAAATAAAAGATACCTTAGAAATAGAAGTCCTTCAGTTAAAACTAAAAATTCAAGATTTAACTGACACAAACACTAGTTTGATTCTAAAACTAGATGATTCTTCAAAACAAATCAAACTTATTGAATCCGAGAATCAAAGATTTCAAGGAAAACTGGATTCTATCAATCTTGCTAGAAAGCTAAGTGATGATATTTTCATCAAAGCAACATCCTTAGGATCTGGCAAAATCGATACGAATTACAGACCTGGATTAGGAAGAGAATCTTTCGAAATCGAACAAGCCAAACAAGAAACCAGGACTAACAGTGAAAACTCTGAATCAACTCTAACAGATCTATCCACATCTGTTAATGAGGAAAATTCAGACGACGAAACAGTTATCAACTGTAACCCAGATGATACTGATTTCACTGTTTCCAAAAGATCTTTCACTAATAGGTCTTCAACCCATCAAATCCAAATTACCAACCAAAACTCCTTTTACGAGAAAGGCAGTACCTCTAAACCAATTGCTCTTCAAAAGGAACAAGGCAAACCCAAAGTTTTCAAACAAACCCAAAAGAAACCTTTAAAACCAGCTTCTGTGCCACAAAAACAAACTTTGAATCCAAAACAAAAACCTTTTCAAAAACCAATTCAAAGTTGCTTTCAAGAGATAAACTTCAATCTCTCAAGGAATTTTCAGAAATCATCATTTCACCAAATTCCATTCCATCATCATAATGTTTTTCAAAATCATCCAAATCACAGATACAAAGAAAGGTTATCAAACGGATCTTCACATATAGGATATCTTTCACAAAATCAAAGACCATTTCAACTGACAGGTTTTCAAAAACAAATCTTAAATTGGGAAAATCTGATAAGTCAAATCAAGCCTCAACCACTTCGTCCAAATAACAGAAACCATAATGATTTCAAATCACCGAAAACCATTAACAAATCAGGACCCACCATGGTTTGGGTACCTAAACTTTCTGTCTAATTGCAGGTACTTTGTGCTGGAGAGCCCAAGGATGATACATGGTATATCAATAGTGGCCGATCCAAGCATATGACAACAAACCATAGCCTTCAACAAGACTTCAAACCCACACTACCTCCGATGCAGAAACTTCACAATCAAACCAAAATGATGCGGATCCAGTCGAGGGGGAACCACCAAAACCAGAACCCTCCTAAAACACCCCAATCCACCTATCCAAATAATCCCAATGCATCATTTATGGGAGAACCACCAAAACCAAATTTCTCTTTAAACAATCCCAATCTACCTATCCAAAATGATCCCAGTGCATCATTTATGGGGGAACTCTCGTTACCCAATTCTCACCCCCATAACCAAAATTTACCAAAAAAAAACATTCAAATAACCAAAACTTTCCAAAAACATTCAGAAAAACAAATCTTCGAAAATACAATAAAAGACTTGTCATAATAAGCTTTTATAGAACCATGTGATTAACATCTTCTTGACTAAATTTTCAGATACTTATGCTCGATGAATGTTCTCAGTTATATTGATTCTAAATTAAAGAGAAGGTTCAAATTTCAAACATTTATGTTATGTACATTCTCCTATTCCCTTTGAATTTATTTCAATTATAACGATTTTATCTATTAAGGGACATAAGATCAGGAGATTCAGATGAAAACCAAACCCATGTGAGAAATTGTGCCTCGTCTTTAAATGCTAAGTGGAATTCATTTCTGTGAGCAAAGGTGTTTTCATTATGACTTATAAGATTTATACTCTTATACCGTGATGCTAGTCTCATTTTTGCTTAGATATCAAAATGACCAGGGACGATACAATCATTTCCTTATATATTAGACAAACTGTCTATTATATCACCTATCCCTATCCTCAATCAAACCACTTCAAAGAAAAGACTAATCATCTGGCATAACGAATCTGACAAATGAAGAAACGAGAAAGTCATATCCAACAAATGCTGTCAACAAATCACAATTGGTAACCACATCAGATATCTTTTACACAAGGTGTATTAGCGAAAATCAAGAAGAGATAAAGACAAAGGTGAACACATCACCAAAGAAAAAGAAGATTTACAACAACAATCCATCAAGACAGACACCTCTCAAAACAACAAATTCTCAAAATGCTTTATTAAATATAGCTGATCAAAACCGAAGATTTACCGGGATACTGTAGCCTTCATAATTGAATATTCTTAGTTGCAAAATGCACTATGAATATTTCTAAACCCCTCTACATGTACTTTCCGACGGAGAGAGAGTGAACATCAATGGCATGAATGAAGAAACCCTCTGAGTAATGCCGAAACCAGTCTTATGTGATTGATTATCTAATATGAAGACCAAGTGACTAAAGTATATAGGTATAAATCCACATTAAGCATAAGTCAACACCTTCAAACTGAGAGATATCACTCATCTTTAGTGATTATACACCAGTTCTGCACCCAGAACAAACAAACACCTCAGTCAAGTGTGAGTTATACCTATGAGCGTTCATCTGAATCGACCTATTAAGATCACTTGTCGTCTTTATAAATGCTTTAAAATCTTAAGGAATATTATGAAAATATATATACAAAAACCTTTTGATAATCGAACTCGAGACTTTGATTCAGAAACAAATATTCTTGACAAACATTTTTCAAAACATAAGTAAAATCTAGTCACACTCTTTCAAAACAAGTGATATGGTTTTATAAATGTCTTATCCAAATTTCAAGAATTTCAATCAAACATTTTACTCCTCATTTCATTAATGATCACATAGGGGGAAATTGTTGAATAATGGTTTTATGTTTTTATGTGACCATCACTGAAATAAGTCGAAATGTTTTTATTAACAGTTTATTTCAGATTTCGTGAATTCGAGATCAAAAACAAGAATAAATCAAGACCCGAGAAACTTTGAGAAAACATCCAAACCTGAGGAAGTAACGCTTCAAACCAAAGAGCAAAATACAAAATATCACACTGCTACAGCAATCACGACGCGACAGACCCTACGGTCGCGACGTGAAGAGAAGAAGCAAAGCAGAAGTCCAAATCGCTCAGCGATCGCGACGCGACGGCCAGCATGGTCGCGACGCGAAGAGCTTGAACGCGAAGCTCCAACGTGACACCACCAACCTTCTAATCGCGAGACTACCAACGCACCATCCTTCGCGACGCGACCAAAAGCAACGCGACCAAAAGGAAACGCGACGAAAAGCTCGACATACCAGCGAAGACGCACTGACCCGACAAAAAGCGCACCGACCACCAGCTATGGACCTTCGCGACGCGACGGACCATATGGTCGCGACGCGAACGCTGTGTTCAGTGACTATAAATAAGATGCAAACCTCTTGCCATTCTTGTGCAGAAAATAACTTACACCACACATACCCATTCAAGCACCAATATTATCCTACGTCCAAAGAGCAAGAAAACCTGCCAAAACGCTCAAGAAAACTCTTTTCAAACAAAGAAAATCCACGTCCAAACAAACATCCAACAAAACCGCTACACCCATACTCTACCCGACACCAAACAAAACCTCTACCCAACACCATACAAAACCTCTACCCGACACCAAACAAAACCTGTACCCGACACCAAACAAAACCTCTACCCGACACCAAACTTCAAACCTCTAAACAACCTCAACCCGAATACCAAACTACAAAACCTACACACCCACTACCAAATACATACAAGAAAACTAAACCACAAAAACCCCGTGCATCTCAATTAAAACCGACACCAAAAACCCATTTCACCAAACACCAAAAACTACCAAACCTCATCCTACCGTAAAGAACGAGAATCGACGCTTCAAAGAAAACGCCATCTTCATCAGCTATCGATAAGTTCTTTTAAAATTATTTGTGTCGTTTTTGATTTATTCAAACTGTTATAAATCAACTGTACCAAATATCCAATACATCCGAATTGAACCTTGACAACCAAAACATATGAGGACTGTATTTAACCGAGACATCTAACTTCTAACTTCTAACCTTTTTATATATTGTAAAAACACGTTATCGTTGATAATGGCGTTTATTACATCTAACTTCTAACTTCTAACCTTTTTATTCATTGTAAAAACACGTTATCGTTGATAATGGCGTTTATTACATCTAACCTCTAACTCCTAACATTTACTTTATTTACCGCTTTCTGTCTATTTAAATACTGTCTAGTTTAGATTTACCGCTTTTATTTATTCCGCATATTATAGATAAAATACATATCTGTCACACGGTAATAGGCTTAAAAAACCTTGTTCGTGGAGATCAGTTATCGTAATTTTTCAACAGGTAGTAAGGTGTATAAATGCCCTTTTAGGGCCACCCTTTTTGGACTTACCAACTCGAACAACAAAGGCCACTGATTGATATTTCCATCCTAAATTCCAATCCTAAAATATTCCAAATCTAAAACTTTTTCCAACTCCTAAAGCCTCAACTTATTTGACTAAACCATAGCATGATTACAACAAAACAATATCTCTTGAAAAATACCAAGCTATAACATTCAAAAGGTATTCGTTTCAAAATTACAATCTCTTAAAAATTTTGAAAAACTGCTAAAAAATTTGAATATTACTTGTTTTCTGCAAAATTTCAAAAATCACTCTTTCGACCGTCCACACCCCACACTTAAAACTGTACAACGTCCCCGTTGTACATAAAATATTTGAGAACAAGGGAGAAAGCGTTACCCCTTTAGACGGTAGAACTGCTTGTTGGAACCAATTGTCACAGATAAAATTCGTACATCATGATTCAAATTCCCGGAGTTGTGGCACAAGAGTGAACACGCCGGTAATTGGCAAGTGTAGGGGTACAATGACCTCACACTTGCGTGAAACAATCCCTCGGTAGATTCTGTTGGTACTTGCACAAATAAACACTCACAAAACAAATTAAACGCAAAAAGAAAAAAAATGATATTAATAATAAGCATAGGTTATGTACAATGTTTTCAAAAGCTAAGAGAAAAATACAATCAATCATGCTGCGTCCCGGATGGACCAGCCTAATCATTGTGAGCTCGAGTGGGAAAGGGTCGTGGGTGTCGTCCAGACTGTGTGAGGAGCTCGAGTAATGCCTCTCCAATCCACGCCTGCTGCTCCTCCAAAAATGCCATCCTTTTAGAAAGATCCTGTAATGCAGCCCGCACGTCTACAGGCTGCGGTGGTGGTTGTGTCTGTGGTGGCTGGACTGGCGCCTCCACTCTCCTGCGCTGGGCGGGTTGGTGCAAGGGCTGCTCCTCCTCCTCATCCTCCTCCTCCTATGCCTGCGGGCCGGCTGCCTCGATCGTCGGCATCACCTGGTATAGACCCCACCTCGGCTGATGGATGATCCCTATGTTCTCAAAATAACATACCGATGCCTGCGTGGTTAGTGTCGGAGCCAGGCCGGCAAGACCTTTGGCCGTGAGAATGCCGTAAGATCGGGCCAGGCGGTAATGTAGTGCCCACCAGCTATGGGGTTCTTGGCGGTCGAGCCCGCCGCATGAGATGTCAAGGAAACCGCCAGTGCAAACGGCAGGTTGAGAAACCTTCTGGGGTCGGAGAGTACCCACATGTAGTACATGTCGTCTCGCGACACCTTCTCGCATCCCCTCCTCTGCATGATAGAGTTGGATACGATCCGGTGCATCAATCGGTGGAGCGGAGCACGGAGCTGGCTCTCCTTGGCCGCGCCAGCATCAAACATCTCATTGGACATCGCTGCCCAAGTAACCACGTCTGCCTCTGTAACATCCGTGTTTTGGGCCTAAGAGTTTTGGGCTTAAACCGACAAAATAAAACTTATTTTGTAAAAAAAAAAATAAATGAATAAATTTAATATTTTATTATATTATTATATTGTGAATCAATGAGCCAAATAAAGTTCTAAAGGACGTTATGAGGTTTAAAATCTATTTTTAAACCAAATATGAGAAATTTTGTCATAAGTACTAAAACTGTCAATTTGGCCAAACTTACCCTAAGTAGACTCGGATAGTCAAGAATTTAGAAGGAGTAGAAAATATTATGAAAGAATTGATCTAGAAACTTAGAGTAAGTTAAATAATTCTTTAAGTTGATATTAGTGACTAAATTGTGAAGAATTTTAGTATAAGGGACCATTTGTGTCATTTAGGAAAACTAAGGGTTAGTGTTGACCTAGAGAATGACTCAAGTGAAATGAATATTTATATTGGGGGCATATGTATGAGTATGGAGACTTCTAAGGAGAGTATTGGACTTTTGGGGTGTTGGGTGAAGAAGGACCAATCTATAGGGACTAGTTTTGCCAATTGTGAAAGATATCAAGTTTTTGATGGGGGTTTCCCCCATTTCAGCCACAATCACGAAATTAGAGAGGGGAGAAGAGGGAATGGCGATTTTTCTTGGAGTTCTTGAGAGATTTGAGCTTTGATTTGATGATTCTTGCAAGCCTTGAAGTTTCCTAGCAATCTAAGGTATAAACCCTTCATCTTCTAGCTTTAGATTCGAGTTAGTGTTTGGGGTTTTGACCTAATTTGAGATTTATGGTGGGATGAGGTTATTCCTATGATTCCCCAAGGTTTATTTTGAAAGGTTTTGCACAAACAATGAACTAGAAACCCTAAGTTCACATGCAACCTAATGAAGCATCTATGTTTTTCTATCTTATGAACATATAACAAATTCCTAAGGCCAACATTTATTTCTAAAGATCAAAACAAGAATTACCAACCTTTTGGATCTTGTTCTTGAAGCTAGCAGCAAAGAGATCCTGCCTCAAATGAAGTCACACCCTAGCAAAGAGGAGAGGAAACAGCAGAGTCTCTGGAGAGTCTTCAAAATGGCACAGGTTTTAGGGTGAGCAAGGGGTTCCTTTTATAACATCCAAGGGTTACAGTCAAAACCCTAGAGGAGCCCCTTAATGGACAAGCCTGTTGACCATTTGGACCAGATCTCCTAAACCCTAATTAGGGTTTCGCTAACCTAGGAGGATCCCTCCAAGGTGGCGCCAATTTTGGCCCCTAGTTACTGGTTTGCCAGTTATTCAACTATTGAATAAATACAAACAAGTCCCTGCACTTTTAATTAATTAATTTAATTGCTGAATTAAATCCAATTAATTCTAAATTAAATTCTAATTAATTAATATAGTTTCTAATTAATATATTAACACTTAAATATATTAATAAACTATTGATTTAATTCTATTGATTTATTATACAATTAATAAATCAACCTCTCTCTAAACTGAACTCTACATCAATTCTTCAACTATGAGGGCAACCCAAATGGACTTTGCTTCAATTAACAAGATAAATAGAAATATAAAGTCGTGGATTAGACACCTAATCCAACAGTCTCCCACTTGGATAAGTCTATGACTTTAGACTTATCTTCTGATTAATAATTCTCAGTTTCTGATGAAACTGTTACTGAATTCTGACCTAGTCAGTTCTGTCCAAAGATAAGTGATCAGATGATCCTCTGTCCAACAAGATATTTTTTAGACTCAAGACATGGATTAAGATCAATCTTGGTCCGATACTCTGTTTCTCGATTTCCGATTTGCTTATGACTTTAAGACTACTAATTGAACACATCAATTTAGTCCCGGTTGGCCAACACTTTCGGTCAACTTCAAAATCATCGAGAGGCCTACAGATATCTGTTTCCCATCGGGTCTGGGGACGGATAAGTTTCGACTTATATGTCTATACCTTTTACTAGTCAGAATACTCACAACAATGTGTTTTATAACACCGAGTTACCGATGCGTTTTCACATTATCAATGAGCAACTGCCTCGCAAATTACAGATCATATCTCTCCACTTAAAGATCAAAGGATATTATTGTCTTTACATTGCTTATGATGTAATCCATGAAGCAATCTGTTAAGTGCGGGTTTATCCAATACTCAAATCTCAATTTTCTAAGTACTCATGAACGTCGTAGCAGTCTTACTGCAATGTCTAACTCCTTAGACAATCTACAACCAATTCATGACAGTCTTCGTTCATACTTACTCCCTAACAGTATGATTGACTGTGGAATGTTGAATAATCTAATTACTCAGGAAGTTTAAACATGCAAAAGTTGAAACACAATAATAAACAATTGACAAAGGTAGTAAACAATACTCATTTATAAATCACCATTATAAAATCACCATGTCAGTTACATTTATACTGTTACAAGTTTCAAAACTTATCTAATTGCTAAAACTAATATCATCCTTCAACCCAATGCTCCGAGCATGCTGATTGTGCTTGATTATACTCAGTGCCTTAGTCAAAGGATCTGCAGGATTATCTTCCGATGATAACCTCTTAACCAAGAGGTGCCCTTCTTATACTTGATGTCGAATATAGTGGTACTTTCTGTCGATATGTCCGGACTTTCCCTGATCTCGCGGTTCCTTTGTCAAAGCTACCGCTCCTTCATTATCGTAGAATAGTTCCATCGGCTCCTGAATGCTCGGGACAACTCCAAGGTCACCGATGAAGTTCTTCAGCCAAGCCGCTTCCTTAGACGCTTCACTAGCTGCTATGTACTCTGATTCGCACGTTGAATCAGCCACCGTCTTTTGCTTGGAACTTTTCCAAGTGACCGCTCCCCCGTTCAGAAGAAATACCTAGTCCGACTCAGATCGTCCACTGTCTCTATCTGTCTGGAAACTGGCGTCTGTATATCAACTCACTTTCAAGTCATCACTGCCACCAAGGACTAACACCATGTTCTTAGTCCTTCGCAGATACTTGAGTATGTTCTTAACTGCTATCCAGTGCGTTTTTCCAGGATTACCCTGGAACCGACTAACCATGCACAAGGAAAAGGATACGTCGGGGCGAGTACATGTCATAGCATACATGATCGACCTAACTGCCGAAACATAAGGTACCCGACTCATTTAAGCTATTTCTTCATCTATACTTGGGCTTTAAGTCTTACTCAACTTGGCATTACTTTGGATAGGTAGTTCTCCCTTCTTGTATTTTTCCATACTAAACCTCTTTAGTACCTTTTCCAAGTATGTACACTGACTCAGGCCTATTAACCTTTTCTTTCTATCTCTTAGTATCCTTATCCCGAGAATATAAGCAGCTTCTCCAAGATCTTTCATGGCGAAACACTTCCCGAGCCAAGACTTGACATCTTGCAAGGTCGGAACGTCGTTTCCCATGAGCAGTATGTCATCAACATACAGCACCAGAAAAGTGACTATACTCCCACTAACTTTGACATATACACAAGACTCATTTTCACTTCTAGAGAAACCAAACTCTTTGATTTTCTCATGGAAGCAAAGATTCCAGCTGCGAGAAGCTTGATTCAATCCATAGATTGATGTTTCAATCTTACACACTTTGTCAAGATGCTTTGTGTCTACAAAACCTTCTGGCTGATTCATGTAAACATCCTCAGTCAGTTTCCCGTTAAGGAAAGCGGTATTGACATCCATCTGCCAAATTTCATAATCATGAAATGCAGCTATGGCAAGCATTATCCTAATTGACTTAATCTTTGCTACTGGTGAGAAGGTTTCATCATAGTCAACCCCCTGGGTTTGAGTGAATCCCTTTGCAACCAGCCGAGCTTTATAAGTGTGTACTTTACCATCCATGTCGGTCTTCTTCTTGAAGATCCACTTGCACCCGACTGTCTTACGACTTGGCACATTTTCAACCAAGTTCCAAACTTGATTGTCATACATGGACTTAATCTCGCTGTCCATTGCCTCTTTCCATTTGGCAGACTCGGGGCCCACCACTGCTTCGCGGTAGTTAGCTCGTTCATCCAAATTTGTTAGTGTACGATCACTGACAAACGTATCACCATCCGTAGTTATATGGAAACCATAAAACTAGGGTGGCATGCTAACTCTACCCGAATGCCTAAGGGGCAATGATATGTCAGTTGGTCCAACAATAACCTCTTCCTCATGTTGGTGGCTAGTTTCTCCTAAGGTTGTTTCATCGGGCATCTCCTGAATTTCTTCGAGATCGATTGTACTCCCATTGTCCTCTTTGGAAATGAGTTCTCTCTCTCGAAAGACTCCTCGTCTAGCTACAAAGACCACGTCCTCGCTTGGTCTATAGAACAAGTATCCAAATGACTGTTTCGGGTATCCGATGAAATAACACCTCTCACTTTTTTCTGCGAGTTTGTCTTGAGTCTCTCGTCTTACGAAAGCCTCACAACCCCAGACTTTGATGTGTGACAACGAGGGAACTTTCCCCGTCCACATCTCGTGTGGTTTTTTTGCAACCTTTTTGGTTGGGACAAGGTTAAGGATATGGGCGGTAGTCTCTAAGGCATACCCCCAGAAATGGATTGGAAGCGAAGCTCGATTCATCATGGAACGAACCATCTCCAACAAGGTTCGGTTTCTCCTTTTAGCAACACCGTTCAACTGTGGTGTTCTTGGAGGCAATAACTATGAAACAATTCCACATTCCTTAAGATAATCGAGAAACTCGATACTAAGATACTCACCGCCTCTGTCAGATCTAAGCATCTTTATCTTTCTGCCCAGTTGATTTTCTACTTTGTTTTTAAACTCTTTGAACTTTTCAAAGGTATCTGATTTGTGCTTGATTAAGTAGATATACCCATATCTACTAAAATCATCAGTAAAGGTCACATAGAACCGCGTGCCATCTTTTGTGGTTGTTCTGAAGGGACCACACACATCAGTGTGTATGATATCCAACAGACCTTCACCTCTTTCAAAGGAACCTTTGAATGGTGATTTTGTCATCTTGCCAAGTAAACAAGACTCACATACATCATCCGATTTAAGGTAGAATGATTCCAACACTCTATCCTTTTGGAGTTGGGCGATGCGTTTCTTATTAATATGGCTAAGGCGACAGTGCCACAAACACGCCTGTTCTATACCATCCGAAGAATCAATATGTAATACATTTTTACCATAATTATCAACAGACATAATAGTCTCATACACTCCATCACAAGGCATAACATTAAAAATAGAAATATCATTTTTGAAAACTGAAATTGAAACATTCAATTTATTAAAATCATAGTAAAAGTCTTGTTTGGACAATGCATGAAAAGAAATTATGTTCTTCGCCATATCAGGCGAATAGCAACAATTATGTAAATCTAAACTAACTCCACTACTAAGAACTAGTCTATAGACACCGATCTTGGTAACAGGTGACATTCGCCTATTGCCCATGACTAGGTTTAATCTACCGTGCTCTAGCTCCCTACTTTCCTTTAGGCCCTGCAAATCAGAACATATATGAAAACCACATCCGGTATCAAGGACCCAAGAACAGGAAGAATATGAGTTATAAGATATAGAGTAAGTACCCGCTTTTGATGGCTTCACTTTGCCATCTTTGATATCTTGAAAGTACATGGGACAGCTTCTCTTCCAGTGACCCTTTTCTTTGCAATAAAAGCAGTCGGCTTCCTTGGGGTTCGTGACATGCGGAATGCTTGAAGACTTGGCTCTCGGGGCACTGCTAGATGACCCAAAATGAACCTTTTCCCTCCAGTTTTGCTTTGGAGGGCCCTTCCGTTTCTTTCCCTTACCAGAGCCAATAGCCATGACATGCGGCTTAATAAGGAGCAGACCTTTTCCCTTCATCCCGTCTTCAGCAGTACGAAGCATGCGGTGTAATTAAGCCAAAGTTGCCTGATTGTTGTTCAAATGATACGCTAGTGTGAACTGGTCATAAGAACTGGGCAAGGAGTTTAGCACTATGTCAACAACTAAGTCCTCATGAACAGGCATTTCTATCTTCTTTAGCCTCTCCATGTAACCGTGCATCCTTTGCATGTGAGTGCAGATGGACTCTCCATCTTTAGGCTTGCCGTTAGTGAAAGCTTTTACAACCTCACGCCTGTCGATGCGCTCTTACTTGCAGATCTTTTCCGCAAGCTCTTTGTGCATTTCGTAAGGCCAGTAGTCCTCATAAATTCTTTGTAGCTCAGGGTTCATGGTGGCGATCATGATGCAAGCCACTTTGGTTGCATCATCCGAGTGTTTTTGGTACGAGGCTATTTCCTCGGGAGTAGCGGTATTTGGGTCAACTTCAACAAGCTTGGTTTCTAGAACATACTCTTTGTGTTCAAACCTAAGAGCCATTTTGATGTTACGGATCTAGTCATTGTAGTTTGTGCCGTCCAACGTCACTTTGGAGCACAATGACAGGATCGAGGTGACATTACCGGGGTTCGAGTGGGGGGCGGTTTGGTCAACAGAAGACATCTATATAAGAAGAAGGTAGTTTTAATTAGACATTAATAAATAATCCTTATATTCACCCAAGAACAAATATAAGGCTAGGATCCTACAATAACAATCTACAATATCGAAGAGGGATGCCGTAATCTTTGTTGTAAATTTTATAAGGTAGGCGAATGACGATTCAGCCAATTCCACCGCGGAAACATAATCAAATTATAATGGAATTCCTAGTTTCTTTTGTGATTTATTGAACTGTTCAATAGCATGTTTTATCTCAGGAATGCCCAACTGTTTGTGACTGGGATACTGAGGATTACAAACCGGGTGTGAATAACCATTCGAATTAGCTTGGTACTATTGAAATCAATTACCATCTCTAATTGTTGTGCCGGTTAACCACACACGCTCCGTCAATAATGGCAAAATCGAGAAACCCATTGCGACTCTTTGTAGACCCCAGTTGGCGTGCCGGTAAACCACACACACTCCACCAACGTTCCACAAAGTGCAATATGCAATTCCATGGATTAGCATCGGTCCACATTTTTGACCTAAAGTAACTAGATTGGGATTTTTGTTTAAGGTTCTACTACTTTCAATTATAGCATTATACTTTTAAGAGGATTAGCGGTTCTATCAAACCCGTTCGGCTAACGACACTCGACTGACTAAGAGAGCGGTGGGTGAGAGTAGACACCCATTAGACTACCATTTTATAGGCAGTCGCCTTATACCCTCTTTATATGACAGTTTTGTGAATGAGGCCTACTAACGGTAAGACTAACCAATATATCTCATATATAAATATTAACTTTTAATCATAAATATATAAGATATATTTTAATCTTATTAAAATATTTTTGATTTAATTTTTCTATTAATTTTCGCTAATTAGTATATTAATCTCGAAAATTTAATAGTAAATCTTAAGGTGATTTAATTTATCTTTTAATTAACAATTAATTAAATTACTTAAATCTAAGATAGATATCACAAATTAATCAAATTAATTTACCTATCTTAAACCCCTAGTGGATCGAAAATTGCATGCAAGGGTTTAAGGGTTCTAGTTATTTAATTAATCAAATTACCATAAATAACAACCTACTATCCAAGGCAAGCAAAAGGGGGGACCAAAAGGGGATGGCGACTAGGGTTTGAAAACCCTAGCCACAAAAGCGATCAAGGCCTCAAGGAGGGTTAAAATTTCGCAAATTACCCTTAGGCAAAAATCAGTTATAGCAATTCATACAGAAAAACAAGCATAGCTCTGATACCACTGAAAGGTTTTGCACAAACAATGAACTAGAAACCCTAAGTTCACATGCAACCTAATGAAGGATCTATGTTTTTCTATCTTATGAACATATAACAATATCCTAAGGCTAACTGTTATTTCTAAAGAACAAAACAACAATTACCAACCTTTTAGATCTTGTTCTTGAAGCTAGCAACAAAGAGATCCTGCCTCAAATGAAGTCACACCCTAGCAAGGAGGAGAGGAAACAGTAGAGTCTTTGGAGAGTCTTCAAAATGGCGCAGGTTTTGGGGTGCCCATGGGGTTCCGTTTATAGCCTCTAAGGGTTACAGTCAAAACCCTAGAGGAGCCCCTTAATGGACAAGCCTGTTGACCATTTGGACCAGATCTCCTAAACCCTAATTAGGGTTTCGCCAACCTAGGAGGATCCCTCCAAGGTGGCGCCAATTCTGGCCCCTGGCTACTGGTTTGTCAGTTATTCAACTATTGAATAAATACAAACCAGTCACTGCACTTTCAATTAATTAATTTAATTACTGAATTAAATCCAATTAATTCTAAATTAAATTCTAATTAATTAATGTAGTTTCTAATTAATATATTAACACCTAAATATATTAATAAACTATTAATTTAATTCTATTGATTTATTATACAATTAATAAATCAACCTCTCTCTAAACTGAACTCTACATCAATTCTCCAGCTATGAGGGCAACCCAAATGGACTTTGATTTAATTAACATGATAAATACAAATATAAAGTCACGACTTAGACACCTAATCCAACATATTTGATGTTTCTAAGTTGTGGGAGTCTACATTTAATCCATGGATGCTCTAGATTCAATTACTTGGTTGAATTGGGTGTTATGAACCCTAGAAATTGGGTCTTTTGTGATTTGTTGAGGAATCTAGAAATTGGTGGGTGAATATAGTGGTTTTGGTTTAGGGGATTCATTTCTAATGATTCCCTAAGGATTCCAACCGTTGAATTGTAATCTTAAACCTTGAATCACTAGAATATGGGAAATTGGGTGTTGAAATGGGTTTTATTCATGTAGATGATGATTGAATCTCTTGATTGAATGTATGAATGGATTATTTGCATCAATTTGATGTAATGGTGGAGTAAGGATCATTTAATAATGATTCCATGGAATGGAGGAAGGAATCTCCACTTGTAATCATCAATTGATGGAATGGAATTGGGTATTCCATGTTTGGAGGCTTTGGAGAAATGTTTAAATCACAAGTTGAATTGATTTATTTGGATGATCTTGGGTGCTTTAAATGAGTATAATTATGTTTAAATTGAAGTTAAATCATGTCCTTTTGATGTCAATAAGGTTGGGAAAGTGTTAGAGCTTGATTCGGGTCAAAAAAGGGTGAAGAGGACCAAAAATCGGAGCTACAGCAGGCTGTACACGACCCGTGTAGGATCCAAATGACCCGTGTGAAGATTTTTGGACTTTCTGGTCAAATCTGCATGCCCCGTGTCGATTCTACACGACTCCTTGCAGCTAGGTATGGCCAAAATTTGCAGTTTTTGCGTTTTGAGCCTTGTAGTTTGGGCCTTGGGTCCTTGTTTTAATGCCAAACTTTGGGGATGTATTAACTAAGATTTTCCTTATAGTAGAGGGTCAAGGGCTTCATTTTTGATGTTAGATGATTGCTCCTTCTTGGTTCT
This sequence comes from Cichorium intybus, assembly GCA_023525715.1. Taxonomy (NCBI): domain Eukaryota; kingdom Viridiplantae; phylum Streptophyta; class Magnoliopsida; order Asterales; family Asteraceae; genus Cichorium; species Cichorium intybus. Next base: position 66,157,787 of record CM042012.1, on the reverse strand, counting down.
AAAGAAGTAACTATAGTGTGACTTTTAGATGAATCGAGTATGATATTTTCCTTTCTTGTATTGTAGGAAGGAGATATGTTGTAGTGACTTGGAGATGAGACTAAGCACTTGAGCTAACACTCAACTAAGATGATTTGATGGATGGGATGATGTCTAGGAGCGCCTCCATTGCGTCAAACCGTGTGTGGAGTAGGTGTTGACTCGTCAGTTGACCTTGGGTGAGTTTACCGGTAGTACACATCCTTTCCACTATCTTTTGTGTGTGTTATCAATTACTTTTCATGCATGTTATTATGTGCAATGTATTATATGATTACTACTTTTGCATTGCATGAAAATGAGTTTCTAAAGATGTTTTTAAATAAAGATGATAATGATGTTTTGAAAGATGTTTTAAGCATCCTATTTGTGTATTTCATTGCATATAGGGTGGGATCAACCGTGTGAGCCCTTGAGACCTAGTTTTGCCCTTTTCTCATTTAAAGAGGGTGAGTATGAGTATGAGTTTGACCATTTTCTTAATTAAAGACGGCGAGTATGAGTTTTACCCTTCTCTAAAATAAAGAGGGTGAGGAGAGTTTGTTCCCGACAATAGGGAACCGCATGAGGGAGTTGCTAACTCTCATGGGGCTAGTGTGATGGCCACTAGTTCTAGTTTAACCTATATGGGGATCGAGTGATATGCTTTGTGCGTGTCATTTGTGAACTTAGGTAGGTGCCATTGAGGTGAGTTGGACTTTCATGAGATGGACGTGGGTTGGGATAGTTGCATCATACATTGCATTTGCATATCATAACTATCTATTTTGAGTAAAACTTTATGATGTTTTAAACAACTTTTGAAGTGTGTGTTAAAACTATTTTCGGGGGCTTGTCCCGAGTGTGGTAATTCACTACTCACTCGAAATGGGTCAACATCGGCTAAACTCACTAGGCATTTTAATTGCCTAACTTATTTTGATGTGTACTCAGGTTGAGTAGTTTAGATGACTTAGAAGACCTGGATTTTTAGAAGGCCACGGTTTGTGTGGTATCATTTGAGCTGTGTAATGGTATTTGAATTGTTACAACATCGCTATTTTATAAACTAAAATGTTTTATCTAAAATAGGACCAAACAATGTTTTCCGCAACTTAAACCTAAATTACTTTTCATAAAACCCCATGTATTTTGAAAATGGTTTTGAAAGAAAATGACTATTTGAAGATAAAAAGTTTTCACTAAAGGATGATTTTATGGAATAATGATGATAAACCATGGGATAAAATGATGTTTTATGAAAAGTCTTAAGCGAGGGTGTTTCAGCCTCCCTTTATGGATGATCCGGAAAGCACGCAGTAAAGAAAGATGGAAAGTGAACACCACCGATCTCTGCGTCGGTATAGAGCTCAGTGCGCCTGGTAAAGTCCCGTAATGTGCACTCCCGGCTCTCCCCTCCTAATCTGAATTGGATCAGCTGGGATCGGGGCTCCCGTGAGGCTGGAGTATATCTACAGGTGGTTAGAAACTTGAGCACCAACTCCTTGTACACAATGTTGTCCCCAGTGGCCATCAGTCGCTCCCAACCCTAGCACGTGAAGGTAAATGCCCCTCTGGATGGGTCCATGTGCCGTGGATAAAGGGTAGAAGCTGATCCCACAACCCCACCTGGGTTAACAAGGCACGGTCGAGCTAGATAGCTGGAAGGACGGACTTCGTGCGAAGCTCCCGGTGTCGGGCTCGATAACGAGGGGTCTCCTCGAGTATTGCGGGGAACTGTAAGAACTCGTGTCCCGGCATGTACTCACCCTACTCAGCCATCTGTACACAAATCACAACAGAGAATTTTTTTTTTCAAAATTAGTCCTCGCGGGCCGCGGATGCTCGCGTGTCTTCTCAACACACGCGGCGCGACATTTGAATCCACCGCGTCGTGTCGTATGACTGTTGCGAAAATCTCCAAGAAATCACATGTTTAATCCAATCCAACACGCATACAAGGCACCCTAACTACCGACTAGCCCCTCTAGGGTGAGAATTTTGCAAATACAACACCCTACCAATCGGCATTGCCGATTTTTCTATGTTTTCTAGTTTCGACTATTTCGATCAAATTCGGACTTCAAACGTATGTAATTACTTGAAAGAAGAACGAGTTCTAAGTGACATACCTCAGTAGTGATCGGGGGTGCTCTGTTTTTGCCGCGTCGTTTGTGTGTGTGGTGCAACGAGGAGAATACGTACCTTTTATGGCGGTTTCTGACCGATCGAATTCCGCAACGCGAATAAAGGTTATGCACGTCGCGCTTGTTAAAAAATGAACCCCTGTGCATCTGGTTAATTTGCGTACGCGCGACGCGGTTTTGTCCTTACCGCGTCGCGATCTTCAATTTTTTTGCGATTTTTTTCGATTGACCCCACACTTGCTTCATGCTATCAATTCCTGAAATGATGATGATTAATTTTTCCTAATTACTTTAAAAACAAAGATCCTAACCTATTTACAGATGGGTTGCCTCCCAATAAGCGCTAAGTTTAACGTCTTCAGCCAGACGTCTATCCTTTTCATTCTTCTTTTGGCACCTACTTTCCTATTCTGTTGCGATGTCTTGAACAATTGTTACCATCAAGGTCGTCAACTGTGTCATTCTATCACTTACCTGACTTATCCATTGCTGCTGTGCATTTAGAAGCCAGGACATCTTAGCCTCCATATTCCTTGTATCTCTTGCATACTCCTGATGTTTCCGTTCCATGGCTTCCATCATATCAAAGAGTTGTTGCTTATCAGCCGTCGTCAGTAAGCGTCCTTGTGTTTTCCAGAGGATTTCTTCATCCACACTTTCACTTTCATTCCCCTTCATTTGATTTCTATCTTTGTCATTCACTCTTGGTGCCATTAATGGTTTATTGTTCAAGTACTGGCTATTATACCCTAGTGGCAATGTCATTGGACACCCAAACATATTCAATCTCCATTTTCTAGTACCAAAAGTGATGTCCATATCACCCGTTTTACAATCCATCACCAAGAAACCAGTGCCGGCGCATCTTCTTGACTTTCGTATTCCATTACCAAGAAATCCACTGGGTAGAAAAAGTCGCCCACTTTGACAATCACATTTGTCAACTTGCCCCGTGAGACCTTTGTGGATTGGTCAGCCAGTTGCAAAACTGTCTTTGCCGGCTCCAACTCTTCGTTCTTGTTCTTATCGTATAAATATCTAGGTAAGATATTTACACTAGTCCCCGGGTCTTGCAATGTGTTTTGAATAATTACATCCCCCACAGTGACAGTAATCAAAGGCAAACCATGATCCTTTTCCTTTTTAGGCAATGTACCCAACAGTGCCTTGCTTGCCTTGACTGTGAGTCGCACTGTTTTTGGTGTCGGCTTCTTGATCTTGTCATTTTCCTTGCACATTTCCCTGAGAATCCTGGTATCTTCTGGAGCATTCTTTAACTCATCCCATAAGGGCTGATTAATGGACGGTCCACTTGGTACTCCTTGCTTCCTTTTCATTCTTGCAGCTTTTTTTCTTCTTGATGCCGGCTATAGTTGACTATTCCTCTTTTTAGACTTCCTTGTCTTTGTTCTCCGTTCCTGCTAAATCTTCCATCGTGACCTTCCTCCATACCTTTTCGGGCATGCAATCATCCACTGCATTGACATGTTCTTTTCCAGTTCTTTGAGTATGATTCGGGTTCACTTCCGTGTTACTCGGGAGCTTGCCATTATCTCTTTGTCTTTGGTCTTCAGCCATTTGTGAGATTTGTCTCTCCATATTAGCAATTGCCTTAGCATTGGCCTGTGTTTGCTGTTGACTTGTGTTCATGATTTCATATAGTTGCTATCATTTTTGCTGGAGTTTCTGGATTGGTACGATTGTTGTTAGCAGTATTTGACCCACTACTGTTGTTGATACTATTGGGACCATGGTTGTTGGCAGCTTGGAACTGTCTTTGCTGGTTGGAAGGTGGCCCTTGATAGTTGTTTTGACGATTGTTGTAAGGCTGATTATTATTATAATTCTGATTTCCTTGATTATAATGTCAGTAAGGTCGTCCATTATTGTTGTTGTATTGACCTTGACCATAAACCTGATTGACCTCCTGGGTCCTCTGCCCTTGTTGATTACCTTGCTGAAGATTTTGTGGTCCCTGTTGAAGAGTTGCCATCAGCCTATCAAACTTCCTATTCAATACTCCTATCTCCTTTCTGACCTCTTTTTCCAATCATTGTCTGTCCCAATTGCTGCTGCGGTACTAAGTGGCTTTCTTGCAGAATAATTTTCTTTGGAACCATTACTCAATTGCTCCAAAAACCTCCTAGCATTGTCTGGTTCTTGCATCATGATCGTCCCACTAGATGAAGCATTGATCATAGCTTGATTTGTCGTATCTACCCCATTAATAGAAGAACTTTACAAGTTGCCACCGTGGAATGTCGTGGTGCGGACAGGATCTCATCAGCTCATTCATTCTTTCAAATGCATCGTGAAATGCTTCGCCTGGCTTCTGATAAAAATCTTGTATGGCTCTCTTGATTTCTGTAGTCTTGCTGGCACAATAAAACTCTTGTAGGAATTTCGCCTTAAGTTGTTCCCAGGTTGTGATACTATTTGGTTGCAGGGACATGAACCAATACTTAGCCTTATTTTAGAGTAAAAGGAAATAGCCTTAACCTAAAAATTTCCCTATTGGTGTTCCTAGGAATATTAGCATTTGCTATAGCCAAAACTCATACAGATGATTATATGGATCATCCTGCTTGTATCCTCTAAACTCAGGTAAAACTCCTAACAATTGAGGTCTAATTTCTACCTGACTATCAGCATTATCTGGAAAGTAAATGGGTGATGCATCATCATACTTCCGTGGTTGGAAGTGCGATGCAACCGACTGCCCGATCGGTTGAGCAAAGTACAAGGGAGGAACGAAATTACCATCATTATATAACTCGTTGTTATAATATCGTTGCCCTTGCTGTTGATGTTGCTGTTGGTATCGTCTCGAAGGTCCCCGACCTCGATTCCATTGTTGGTTTTGCTGCACAGGATGGTTCGGCATCCATCCTTCATCCTCGTCATCATAGCCTGGATCTCCATCTTGATATTGGTACTGTTGCGGTTGTGGTTGTTGCGGTTGTAATTGAGGTTGAGGTTGAGGTTGTTGTGGTATGGGTTGAAAAGGAGGTTGAGGTTTATAAATGGATGGTTGGTGTTATGGTTGCAGTTGAGAAACTGGCACCGGCTGTCGTGGACGTGGGGTACCATCTCGGGTCGGCACTCCCCAAGTCAACACAGTAGAAGCTGGGTTCCTAACAGGGTTGGTAATTGGATGACTCAAAGGTGAAACAGTAGGTTGAGTGCATGATGGTATGGGTGCAGGGGCTGAAACTGCACCACCACTAGCACTAGTAGAACCTATATGAAATTTCGATGAAACTAGGGGTATAGATGATGCTTCCCCCATCATAGAAACCCATCATAGAAATGATGGTTCCCAACAGGGTTGGTAATTAGTTTTCGTTATGCAGTCAAAAATAGAAAATTAAACCTTACACGCACACTAGTATAGTAGCAGCAAGGGTCGACCCGTGGGAGTCAAGTGGTTAAACTATAGTGTCAGAATAAACCAAAATACAGTGTCACGCTATAGTTGGCGGTGTTCCTTACACTTCCCGAAAACCGATAAAATGAAATACCGAAAACTAAAACGAGCATTAACTAAACTAAACAATTCCAAACTTCAAACCAAACTTACTTACTGATTACAGAAGTATATTCAAGAAAAATCAGAAGCATTTAACAATCCAAACCATCCAATAAACACATAAACATAAACCAATATCGAGAACATGCAACTTAACTTAAACCGAATGATTATATTAAACGAGAACCAAATCCAGAAGCCACAAGGTTCTGACTTCGAAAATATCCCAAACCAAACTCGTCCTAACAGATTCTACAATATAGAATCGATGGAATCAAGCAATAAACAATACTATAAAACACTAAAATAAATGAAAAACAAGAAAATACCAACTTAAAGCTACTCGAATCTAAAATCATGAGTCGAAGAAGCCTAGGTTCAACCTTTGGGTCTGTTCTTCGCTCCTGAAACTCGACCTAGATGCCACTATTTATAGTTGCAAAATCGAGCTAATCACGGTGCGCATGGAAGAAATCCGCGTCCCGCCCTTATCCATATGCCCGTTTCTCACATTTTGAATTCAAGCTCATCGTCTGATCTTGACTATCCGCACGCGTGTGCTCTTTTGTTCGCGGTGCGTATGTCTTTTCGACTGAAAGTGGTCTTTATCCAAAACTTCTTCATTTTGTCTGCTTTTAGTCCCTGTTTTTATCCTTTTTTACATACAAGCACTAGCCACAAAAATGAGTAATACCATAGTTTATATGATATAATTTCACTCAGAATAGGACTCAACGACAACTAAACTACTTGATATTACTAGGCATCGTCAATTAGACGAGGCAATATATGGACTAAAGGAGGCACCGAGGGCATGGTATGACACTCTGCCTGCCTATCTCTTGGAAAATGGTTATGATCGATGTGCCATTGACAACACCTTGTTCATTAAGAAGTTCGGAGATGATATCATTCTTGCTCAAGTCTACGTACATGATATCATTTTTGGGTCGAACAACGACAACTTGAGTGAAGAGTTTGCTGCTGTAATGTCCTCTAAATTCGAAATGAACATGATGGGTGAGCTGTCCTTTTTTTTGGGACTTCAAGTCAAACAATCTTCTCTGGGCATCTTCATTAGTCAGAACAAGTACAGTCAGGATATGTTGAAGAAATTTTCATTCGCTGACTGCAAGCCTGCCAAGTCTCCTATGAGTACCTCTGTTCATCTCTCAGCCGATCCTTCTGGAGCTGATGTGAATGCCTATCTCTTTAGAGGCATGATTGGTTCTTTGCTCTACCTCACTACCAATCGCCCTGACATTGTTTTTGCCTCCAGCATGTGTGCTCGCTTCCAAGCCGGTCCAAAGGAGTCTCATCTTAATGCAGTGAAGAGAATTTTTAGCTATCTCAAGCATACACTATCTCTTGGTCTTTGGTACCCCTGTGAGTCAAACTTCGACTTAGTTGGTTTCACTGACTCTAACATTGCAGGTTGTTCTTTAGATCGCAAGAGCACTTCAGGTGGATGTCAGCTTCTGGGAAATCGCCTCATCAGTTGGTCCAACAAGAAGCAGACATCAGTGGCTTGCTCAACCGCTAAAGCGGAATATGTAGCCACTGGTAGATGGTTTGCTCAAGTCCTGTGGATTCAAAATCAACTGATGGACTGTGGGTTCTTCTTCTCCAAAACACCCATATGCTGTGACAACACCAGTGCCATTCTCATATCTTAGAATCCGGTTCAGCATTAAAAGACAAAGCATATCAATATCAGGCATCATTTCATTCGGGACATTATTCAAAAGGAGAAGATCGAGCTGATGTATATTCCTACTGAGCAACAAGGGCCGATATCTTCACAAAACCACTTGATGAGCAGAAGATGTTATTCTTTATTGGAGAATTGGGAATGATTTCTCAATAGTGTGTTTTGTATTTTTAATTTTTGTTTCATTAAAAAAATAATACTTTTTCATTCATAATTAAAGTTACATTTCCTAACATTTAATGTACTGCCACAGAGATGGATTTCCTAAGGTAAACTGCTTTCTAATTCTCAGCTCACTTGCATCACAAAAGATCTCCTAATGCCTCTCATCCAGTCGCACAACAAACTGTTGCTGATTTGTTGCTCGCAGAACTGTTCATGGCCATCATCCTCGTCTGTACCACAAGTCCACTAGGTCGTAATGCTCAAAATCCACAATCACTCTTGGTGGAACAAATTGAAGTGTCCCCCATGGCACGCTCACTATTAATGGTCGTCCTGTTATTTCATCACTGAGCGACGTCAACTTCACCTCGAATCTATCCAACCAGATCCGGATGATAACCCCTCCATATCATCCTCCTTCAAATTCTTCCTCTGTCATCTTCACTTCAACTTTATCCCATCGTCTAAAAGACATTTTTTCCTTCTTTCGTATTAGTAATATCTCTTAATTTTTTTTGTGTGTGTACAACTAACTATTCTACTCCTTTTATAGCACTTCTGGTAGCAATCTCAAAATTTCCTGATTTGGTGTCGATTCGGTTCTCCCTGGAAAAGTAACCGATTTGACGTATCGCCTTTTGGTCTTCTTAAAGTGCTCACATCTGAAATCCCTTGATTTGGTAGAGATTCCTATCTAGTCTGCAACTCTGACACCTACTGTCCCTAGAAGCATGTTGTTGTATGTGCCCAAGTCTCATTTCACAGTGGCAAGACCAACCCTGAGATGTTAAAGAGCCACTCACTCTCATCAGTGTTCCAGCATTGTCTATTCACTAATGCAAGATTGCCCAGTCCCACTGATAAAATTATTTTCAGGGCTTGAGTGTTTGTTATTCGTTGTTCTACCAGTCCTTGTCCCTGGAAGCATGCTGTCGTATGACAAGTCTTGTGTCCTGCTGAGACACTAAGCACCAACCCGCCTTATCAGCTGATCACAAGTATCAACTGATGTTGCATTGTCTGGTCCTATTAAAGACAAATGGTTACCTACCAAATCTCAACCTAATAATGCACCTGAACATGTCCCCAGAAGTTGCTGCTGCATGCACGCTAAGCCAAAGCAACACACCCTATACATTCTAAAGCATAGTCTTCAGCTTGTGAAGCACTGACTAGTCCTCAAGTCAGGGGTGCTGGTCCACTGATGCTGGGATTAAACCTATCGCTTCCGCTATTTATCTAACGTATCTCAGCCTCAGATTGTGACCATTGATACATGCCACCTGTCCCTGACTTTACGGCACTGTCATCATCACACGATTTCTTCCCGATCTTTCCTTCTACCTTTTCGCCTCCCCTCTCTCCCTCAAATATCCCATCATATGTTTCAAATTAACCCTCTTCCCTCACAAAATTCCTTCCTCTCCGAAAAACCCTACAAAACCCTAAAAAGCTCCACTGTAATTTCATGGCTCCTGTGTTCGAGTTTGTCCCTCCTAATGATCTTGTCAAAGCTGAATCCTCTCTAGCCTCTTCTATTACGATTCAACCAACCAATGTTGCTGTGGTGTTCTCAATTCCTGCTATAAAAAGTAAAGGGTTTTGAAGCCTTCGTCGATTTCTTGAAGGGTCACCCATTGAACTTTGCTATCTCTGGAATACCTGAAGTATTCGAGCCTTCTACCATTACTGAGTTTTGGTACACTTGTGATTTTCACTCAGACTCTTCCTCCATTGTTGGAACCATTCTTAATGGATCTGCAGAAGTGATCCTTATTCTTAACTCATTCAGACGATGCCTTCGTCTACCTTACTCTGCACCATTCACTGGTCTTCCATCTGAAGAATGCACAAGGTTAGTTTTTAATCTTATTGGATATGATCTCTCTCTTGCCGGTAAGAGAGACGCAGATAAAGTTGTGCTTCGTCAATGCTTTCCCGCCAGGTGGTAGATGCCTTGCGTACAAACAAAGCAGCCTGGATCAACTTAACCTCTATTAGCTTCGCATCCTCTATGTCATAGTCCGCAATAAGAAATTTGATTTTTCTCAGCTGATCTTCGATCAGTTGATGAGTTGTATAAACTGCAAGGCTCAAATTGCTTACATTGCCTTCCCAAGGTTTCTGGCCCTTGCCATTAATTTTAAGTGTGCTGTCTATCACTCAGCTGAAGACGAAGACTGCTCTTTTCCCACATTGACCTCCAAGATCTTTGTCTCAGCACCTGCTACCTCTGATCCCTCATTGCTTCCTTGCATGCTTGGATGGACCCTAAACCCATATCAGGGTGTGTGTCTTCCTAGGTCCACACATCCTGACCTTCTGGTTGTCAACCTTGTTCATTCCGAAGACTCTTCTAGTTCTTCTGATGCTCCTGATTCTCATCAGTCTGAAAATCATGAATCGTATACCGTTAACGACACTACAAACATCTCCCATCAGTATCCTCCTCGAAATATGATGCTAAAAAGGGGGAGAACTCTGAAGATGTCATTCTTGATTCCAATCCCTCTTCTGAAAGCCTGGATTTTCAAATAGGCCCGCAGCTCCAGATTTAGGAGGGTCCTACTGCTCAAGGGGAGCAGTCGAATGTACTTCAGCTGATAGTCTGTGAATCTGGTGCTCTTCAGGATCCACCTCAGCCTCAGCCAGTTGCTTCACTCACAGCCTTAGCTGAAGGGAGCAAGAACCAGAAATTTTTGAGGGTTCTAATGCTGAGGGGGAGCAAGGATCTAAGTATGAGGGAATTCGGGGGTGAAGAAGATGTAGTTCCTGATAGTGAAGATGAGGAAGGCCTGCTTGACTTACCTTATATTGTTTATCCAATTGCCGTACTTTATCCTGGTCAGTCGTTTCCTGATGTCGAACTAGGTTATTCTGTTCCCACTTCCTCTGGGCATCCCTCATTTCCTACTGCTGGCCATATGTCTGCTGACATTCTTTGTAACAACCAACTATTTTGCCAATGTGTGTTATATTTGAATTTTTATAGTAAAATGTTGTAAAAGGGTAATTTGGTCTTTTGACCATATGAAGGACCTATTATGTAATAATATTGTGGGTTGTGGCAAAGGTGTAAGAAATAAAACCTTTAAGAAGAAGTTAGGAGTTTTGGACCAAAAATGAAAAGAGATGGGACTAGAGGGACCAAATGGTCATTTGGGTAAAGTGTGGAAGTATAAATTGAGAGAAACGTCTGGTTCTCTCCATTTGATTCGTGAAATATCTTCAGCAAGAGAAGGAAAGAGCGAGACTTTGAAAGTTCTGGAGAAGTGGAGCAGGAGTTGAAGAATCAAGCTTGAAGATTGTGACTTCCAAGTCATCTAAGGTGAGAATTTCATCTTTGTAAGCTAGTTAAACCATTTTGAGTTATTTTGAATGGGTGAAAACGAAATTCAGAAGTTGTGTGAGGTTATTTTTAAGTTTCTAACCTTTGAATCATGTTCTAAACATCACTGGAACTCAATTCCACCTTTAGAAACAATTAGAAGCAAAAGGAATTGAGAATTTTGTTCAAGAACCCTAGAATTTGGGTTTGTGAAGATTGGTTTGATTCTAGTGTTTATGGGGTAATAAGTGTTGTCTAGGAGGCTTAGTAATACCCTAAATATCATGTTTTAACCTTCAATTGAATCGGATTTAAGTTGGAACTAAACAGACCAAAGATTGAAAGTTGTGCAGAAAACTGAGTTGGGGCTGTAGCGTCACAGGGGGCCGTGTGATCCTTACACGCCCCCGTTTAGATTTGGGCAGAAGCAAAAATTGGGTCTGTAAGTCTCACACGACCCCGTGTGATCCTGGCACGACCCGTGTGATATCAGGCAGGAATTCTAGAAGCTTTATACGACCCCGTGTGATTCCTAAATAACCCGTGTGACCTGGACTCTTATAATTCACTTCCATTTTGACCTTAATTGAGTAGTTTGATCCCTTAATCTTTGGAATGGAATTAAATAATGCATAGAAAGAGTGTATGAATGATTTGATAAAGATGATCTGTTTAATATGTAGTATGTACTAACATCTTATTAAATTAATAGAGGTTAAAAGATGTTGGAAGCAAGTAGGGTCAAGAGCTAGTGGATTTTTGTAGCTAGATATACCTAGCTACCTCAGCTGAGTACATGAGGACTTTTCTGGGTACATAGCGACAAGTTTGTTTTTATGCAAATTGTTTAATGATTAATAGTTTAACAAATGATTTTCAAACGTTATGTTAAATGTTTCATGAATAATGGTTTTCGAAGTGATTTTTAAAGCTTGAATGATTAAGTATTGATTTATTTTCACCTATTGAAATGGTTTGCAAATGATTCTAAAGTTTAAAGTTTTAAAGGTTGTTTTATGCAAAGGTCGGAATGATTTCTATATGATTGAAGAATGCTTATGATCGAGGCCAACATGTAATGAATTGATGATAATAAAAATTGGAATATGAATTAAATGTAAGAAATGTGAGAGATGTCTGGATAAGGACCTTGCCCGCAAGAAAGGGTGGTCAACAGACACTACTGGGATGGTACCTCCTGTCACAAAGTAGTTGTCTTCAGCACGCCCTTATGGATATATTTGTTCTATTCCATGAAGGGAAAGGGAACTAGCACGCCCTCACGGATAGATTGGTTCTATTCCGGGGAGGGAAAGGGATACGGGGAAGACTGTATAAAGCCAAACAATAAGAAATTAGTCATGAATTACAGTTGGTCTCTGTTTTGAAAAGAAAGGGTTCAATTTATGTTTGCTTATGCTAAAGTGGAAAACCTAATATTTTTATGATAAAGTAATGAGTTATGTTTTATTGTTATAGCAATGAACTTTTGTTTTGATGATAAGTAATGACTTATGCTTTTGATGATTAAACAATGATTCTAAGATTTTATAATGAAGTATTGATCTATAATCTGATGTTTTGACAATAAAGTGGATTTTGCAGGTCATGAAAAGATAGGAAAGTTTTCTTGGTTTTCTGATAGTTAATGATATTAAAATTGATTTAAACTTGTTGGGTCTAAAACCCATGTATCTCACGAGACTTTTGTGCTACGTATGTTTGTTTTAAATGCTATGTACTCAGGAATAGGATGTCTAGCATTGGATTAAAGGAGTGAAGAATTTAGAAGCTTTTATGTGGATGGTAGATAGAAAAGATCACCGAGAAAATAGAGTTAATCCAAGTGCGGTATAGTTTATTATGTAATTGAGAGACATTATGTCTATGGTTTAGAAATACCCTTGTAGTTGTACAATAAAGTTGTGTTATGTCCCGTATTGTTTTTGGGTTGTTTTATTGAGTCGGGACATTATGGATTTGTCCATATTACCCAAAGGTCATGCCGAATTTTCGGTAGAAATGTTAGTTTAATACAGGACATAACTTTGAGTTGTTAAAGGCTTTAGTATGGTTGTTTTGATATGAGTTTGTAACCCCCAATGTTGTCTAAATATCTTTTTACGAATTTGTTTTTATTGGGACCAAAGGTTTTAAATGAAGTCTTATTGATAAAAAGAAAAGTTTTTAAAAGAATGAAATTTTCACTTAATGATGTTTTATAAATTAATACACAAAATAAGGTGCAAGAAAGATGGGGTGTTACATTCTTGAAGATGATATCCCCTTGATTCACAAAAGAAAATGATCTGCTGAGTCATCTTCAGCACCAGAGTCTTCCAAACGACAAAAGGTCTCCCATCTATTTTTTAAAATGACTGAAAAAATGGTGCATGTAAGTGGAACATGTAGAAGAACTTGCTGCTAAGCACAACTTAGTCATGAAAAATATAATCATCTCTCTCAAGGATGATCAAATGGCTCAACAACCAGTTCAGGAAGAAGGTGGTCTCGTTCAGCAACATGCTCTTATGAGTCAGTTTGATTGTATGGCTGTGAAAAGAAGAAGGGTTGCTAGTCGAGCTGAAAGTGTTAATCATTGAATTGACCTTGCAAAATATGTTTATGTGTTTAAAAGGAGACACTCAGTACTTCCAATCGTCAGGGTTGAATACTCAAAGAACAAAGGTCAAAGGGTTATTCTGCTTCACCTGCAAAGAAGGGCAAAGACACTCTTTTTCCTGAAGTGTTTATCAATGAGGTTGCCCAAGTATGGTTTCACAGAGTGGGAAGAGATTCTTCAGGTGACCAAGTGACACAAAAGCTTACACCCTCAGGAGTTACGTACAGCTCTCGATAGATTGATAAATAAAGCCTATATCCTTAATCTTGTCCCTATTTCTGCTCGCCCTGACAAGGTATCCGTGGCTGTTCCCAGAAGGAGAAGAAGGAATACTCAGATCAAGCAACATCTGATTCCTTATGGATCGAAAGACATAAACAATGTTCCTCCTGATGGTGTTCCTGCTGAAGCTCTTAAACTAATCAGAAGTCTGATGCATGGCATGTTCTATGAAGACACTGATGGAAAGATGTGCTTTATGATAACATCAGACTTGCCCAAATCATCCACTGATCATCTTTTCCATCTTAGGTGTGAATTTCTCATAACTGACAGTGCTGAGGGATTCCATCTCCTGATCTCTCACGAGCTGAAGAAGAGAGAACCTGAGCTCTATGCTCCCGAGTACAAATGGATAAAGCTAGAGATTCTCTCTGAAGCTGAGTATGTTGCTTCACTCGGCAGATCCAATTTTTTTGAAGCTTTGACATCATCAGATTGGGGGAGATTGTTGGGCTGATCAGCATCAACACAATAACTTCATGAGTGTCAAAGAGGATCACACACTGTGTAGGTTGTATCAGTGTCAGACTATCAGCTGTAGTGTGATTTATTAAATTTTGTAATTATCTTGTATACATAGATAGCTGTGTTATAGTTGGGAGTTATCCCTGATTTGTAGGGATACTCCATATACGTAGTTTTACCGTAGTATAAATATAGCGGCTTTGGTTCATGTAAATTAACCGATATTAATTAATCAAGATCTTTGTGTGAGATCGATATCGTTTCTGTGTGAATTCCTTGTGTTCTTGTGTGTTTGATCTATCTATAGTTCTAACAAGGATGGTGTCCTGTACTGCTAGGGTAGGACTATGTCGAGTCCCACTATATGATGTTGGAAGGGTAGAGAGGTGTCGGGTCGCACAAGAGTAGCACTGTGTCCTGTCTCGTTGTTGGCTTGTCGTTATGTGTTGACATGTGTATAGTATTTGGGGAACTCACTAAGCTTTGTGCTTACTATTTTGGTTTAAATCTTTCAGGTACTTCCAATGAAAAAGGGAAGAGCTTGGCGTGACCACACCGTATCGATATCATGATTTTAGCCTTCCTCTATTTGGTTATGTTTTTGAGAATGATGATACTAATTTCTGAACACCATTTATTTTGTTTCATATAAATGCTTCGAATGAATGAATTGTGGTTTTTAAACTAATACTTTAATTTTTAAAAGAAAGTTTTTTACTTGCAATTTGGGACGTTACAGATTAAGTTGTAAGTTTCATAACTTTACACTGTAGGTTTTTGTTTTTCTATTTGCAGAAAGGGATATTAGGTTACTTTCTTTAATAGTTTCTACTATATGATGGATTGTAGTGAATCTGTAATAAAATATTTTTGAATGGTAATGAAGTTGCTGTGTATTTTGAATTAAATGAGCTTGTCTTAATGGTAACGAAGTTCTTGTGTACTAAATTGTAATGAGCTTCTAAATGAAGCAAATGGTAATCAAACATTGCAGAAAGCGAAAACACATTTATTTTGTGAATGGTAATGAAGTAAATGGAAATTATGTTGCATATGTACTAACCAACATGACATAAATGGAAATGGGAAGTACATTGCCTGTATACTAAATAAATGGAAAGTACATTGCCTATCTACTAACAAAGGTCACAAAAATGCAAATGGAAAGTACATTGCCTTTGTACTAACCGACATGACATAAATAGAAATAGAAAGTACATTGGCTATATACTAAATAAATAGAAAGTACATTGCCTATATACTATGTAACTGGAAAGTACATTGCCTATCTAGTAACAAACATCACAGAATTGGACAAGTACATGACACTAATGAACTAAATTATAATGAAACATAAACAATGAAAACAAATTGACCATAACATAACAAGGGGTGTACTCATTGTATAAGGTTTGATTACATAATACTAGTATGCATCAGCCATCCATTTGTACCAAAATGTATAAAAGAGTTTACAAAAGAGGCAACTTAAATTTAATATAGAACAAGTAGATGTATGTTGAATTCAGTAAGTGTATCAAAAGAAATGTACCAAAAAAGTGCTACATATGCCTGTCTATACCCTCCCCACTACAACCCCTATGCACCTAACCAACTACTCCAAATAAACTAGATTGCCAGATGTTTAACGACCACCAATTTTGTCATACACATGCTTCTAAAGCTTTTTAGGGTTCCCTTCTTCTTTTCATGGCGACATTGTTATGGCTTTCATCATCAGTCAAACTAGATTGCCAGATGTTTAAGCACCACCAATTTTTAGGGTTCCCTTCTTCTATTCATGGGGACATTGTTTGTCAGCATCATAACCCTCATGAAGAACATCATTAGAATCATTAATAACACCACCACAACCATCATCATTAGATAGATGACCCATAACTTCATTTAAATCCTAGTATTAATATATATATATATATATATATATATATATATATATGATAAATTTGGATTATAGAACTGAAAAAAAACAACAAAAACAAAAAAAGAATGAATAGTCTCTTACCAGCTGAATCAATCATGTCATCAAGTTCCAATTGTATCCTTTTATACCTTTAATTTTTGCAATGTTGTATCCTGCTTCTAGCATCGGTGCAATGTCCCCAACAGCCACAAATACATTCTATAGGAGAGCATCATCCTCTTTGCCATCATTAAACTCAACTTGACTAAAAGCTACCATTGGTCTATCATCATTATCAGATTTCCTAGCACTATTGGTCTGCATATTTGGTTTTAAAGCTACGCTCTCGTAATATTTTGACTATTCCCCTTTCATCTTCATCAAGTACTTTTGTAAGTACAACACCAACCTTATGAATATCTACACTAGCACCACCTTTATACATTTGAGTAACATCTGGTCCTTCTTGAGTAACACAACCCTAATAAACTTCCTCAAACATTCAAGTAACACAACCCTGATGAACTTCCTCATGAACATCCTTATGAACACTAGCTTAATGAACTTCCTTATGAACTTCCCCACTATCACGAACTCATTCTTGAGGAACAACACCTACATTTTTGCAACCTTGCTTGACAGTTGACCTTCCATAGTTTCTTCATGTGCAACCCCTTGTTGACCACCCATTTCTTCATTGTCATTACTCGAAACATGTGTTGGATTAGGTCTCTAAGCCATGAATAATAATTAGTATTTATCTAATTACTAGTAGCATAGTCCATTTGGGTTGCCCTCATAGCAGGAGGTTTGGTAGAAAGTTTGGTAGAGAGAAAGATTGATTTATTATCTGATTAATAAATCAATAGAAATTAAATATATGGTTTATTAATATATTAAAGTGATAATATATTAATTAGAAACTATATTAATTAATTAGAAATTAATCTGGAATTAATTGGAATTAATTTGGTGATTAAATTAATAAATTAAAGGTGCAGGGACTAAAACTATAATTATTCAATAGTTGAGTAAGTGACAGTTTAAGTGAGTACAGTGGCCAGCGAAATATATATATGGATATATATATATATATATATATATATATATATATATATATATATATATATATATATATATATATATATATATATATATATATATATATATAAGAGATAATTATAGTTTGAATAATTAAGATAAAGGTTTATATTAATTTGAATTCAAAAAAAGGCTTATCTCTTAAGGTTTATCTGGTCATCTGCTGGAGGCTATAAATAGGGAACCTCATAACCCTCATTGTCTGTGATTTTTACCCTCTCTCTCTCTCTCTCTAAAGATTTTGATCCCCTCCTGCTCCCTGGTGTGACTGCATTTGAGGCAAGATAATTTTGTTGGTTCGCTTCCAAGAAACACTAAAAGGTTAGTTTTTATAATTCTCTTTCTTTAGTTTATTTTTCTAGGCCTTTTATTATTTTGTTATATGTTTAATTAGAAGAAAACATAGATCCTCCTAGGTTGCATGTGAACTTAGGATTCAGTTCATTGATTTGCATAAAACTCTTCAGTGGTATCAGAGCTTTTTGGTTGTTTTCTTGTTAAACTGCTATAATTGTTATCCTAAAAATTAGGGTTTAAAGCTTCTAAACCCTAATGGGGGACAAAACAATTTAGGGTTAGGGTTTTGAAAACCCTAGCCCCTCCCCTTCTTGATTTTCGATTTTGGCAATAGGTTTTAGAAGGTATTCTATTTTTGGTAACTTTATTTTTTAAATGGATAAACCTTAAACCCATTATTTGTAAAATCGAAATTTAGGGGGTTTAAGATAGGTTTAAATTAATTTGATTAATTTGTGATATCTATCTAAATTTAATTAATTTAATTAATTGTTTAATTAAAACATAATTAAGGATTGAAAATTTAATTTAAATTTAATAGCCTTAAATTTTGAAAAATTAAAGGATAAATCTATGAATATTTTAAAAGTCTAAAATATCCAAATTTAATTAATTGTTTAATTAAAAGATAATTAAAAGGTTTAATTTAATTTTAAATTTAATAGTTTAAATTCCTATAAATTAAAAGATAAACCAGAAACATTTTAAAAGGTTTAAAATTCATCTTATATATATATTATAATTAAAGGTTAATATTATATGTATAAGATTTAATGGTTAGTCAAATCAATAGTAGGCCTCATTCACGAAGCTGATCTAGTGGGTATAAGGAGACAACCTACAAAATGGCGGTCTAATGGGTGTCCACTCTCACCCACCGCTCGCCTGGTCAGTGGAGGGTCGTTAGCTGAATGGGTTTGATAGGACCACCTAATCTTATTAAAAGTATAATGATATTATTCAAAGTACTATAACAACTTAATAAAACCCAAATCTAGTTACTTTAGGAAAAATATGAATTGGTGCTAATCCATGAAATTGCACATTGCACTTTATGAAACATTGGTGGAGCGTGTGTGGTTTACCGGCACGCCAATTGGGGTTCATAAAGAGTTGCAATGGGTTTCTCGGGTGTTATCATTATTGATGGAGCGTGTGTGGTTTACCGGCACATCAATTAAAGATGGTAACTGATCCCGAGACTACCAAGCTAATTTGCATGGTTATTCACACCCGGTTTGTAATCCTCGGTATCCCAGTCACAAATAGTGGGGCACATCCGAGATTAAAACATGCTATTGAACAGTTCAATAAATCTCAAAAGAAACTAGGAATCCATTTTAATATGATTATATTTCCATGGTGGAATTGGCTGAATCGTCATTCGCCTACCTTTATAAACTTTACAATTAGACTACGGCATCGCTCTTCTATATTGTAAATTGTTATAGTTGGGTCCTAGCCTTCTTATTATTATTGGGTTAATATTAAGGGTTATATATATGTCTAATTAAAACTACCTTCTTTTATAGATGTCTTCTGCTGATCAAACCGCCCCCCACTCTAACTCCAATGTTACCTCTATCTTGTCATTGTGCTCCAAAGTGACGTTGGACGGCACTAACTACAATGACTGGATCCGTAACATCAAGATGGCTCTAAGGTTTGAACATAGAGAGTATGTTCTAGAAACCGAGCTTGGTGATATTGATCCTGATACTGCTACTCTCGAAGAACTCGCCCAATACACAAAACATTCTAATGATGCAACCAAAGTGGCTTGCATCATGATAGCTACTATAAACCCAGAATTGTAGAGAATTTATGAAGACTACTGGCCCTACGAGATGCACAAAGAGCTCGCAGAAAAGTTCCGCAAGCAGGAGCGCATCGAGAGGCGCGAGGTGGTCAAAGCCTTCACCAACGGGAAGCCAAGGGATGCAGAGTCCATCTGCAACCACATGCAGAGGATGCAAGGATACGTGGAGAGGCTTAGAAAGCTTGAGATGCCAGTCCATGAGGATTTAGCTGTAGACATAGTGCTGAATTCTCTGCCGAGTTCTTATGACCAGTTCACGCTGGTGTATCATTTGAACAACAATCATGCCACCTTGGCTGAACTGCATCGCATGCTTCGTACTGCTGAAGACGGAATGAAGGTAAAAGTATACCCTAGGTTAGCCAACCCGTCTTGGCAATTGGTGGTGGAAAGGGGAACAAAAGGAAAGGCCCTCCCAATCCAGAATTGGAGGGAAAAGGTCCATGTTGGGTCATCCAGCAGTGGCCCGAGACCCAAGTCCTCTGGCATTCCCAACAATACCAATCCCAAAGAAGCCGACTGCTTCTACTGTAAGGAATAGGGCTATTGGAAGAGAAGCTGCCCGCGATACTTGCAAGATTTGAAAGATGGCAAAGTGAAGCCGTCTTCAACAGGTATATACACTATCTCTAAAAACTCACCATCTTCCAGTTCTTGGGTCCTTGATACAGGATGTGGTTTTCACATTTGTTCTGATTTGCAGGGCCTAAGGGAAAGCAGGGAGGTGGAGCACCGTAGACTCAACCTGATCATGGGCAATAGGAGATCGTCGTCTATTACCAAGATCGAAATTTATAGTTTGGTGCTTAGTAGTGGTGTTTGTTTAGAACTTTTGAATTGTTGCTATTCGCCAGAAATCGCAAGAAACATTATTTCCTTTCATGCATTGTTTAGACAAGGTTTTCAGTTTGCTTTTGATAATATTAATGGTTCAATTTCTGTTTTTCAAAATGGTACTTCTATTTTTACTGCTTTACCTTGTGATGGTGTGTATGAAACGATACAATGTGTTGACAATTTAGGACATAGTGTAAATTATATTGATTCTTCTAGTGGTGTAGAAAAGGCGTGCTTGTGACACTGTCGTCTTGGGCACATTAACAAAAAATGCATCACCCAACTCCAAAAGGATGGAGTGTTGGAATCATTCGACCTCAAATCGGATGATGTATGCGAATCTTGTCTTTTGGGCAAGATGACTAAGTCACCTTTCAAAGGGTCCTTTGAAAGAGGTGAAGGTCTGTTGGACATCATACACACAGATGTGTATGGTCCCTTCAGATCAACCACAAAGGATGGCACACGGTTCTACGTAACCTTTATTGACGATTTTAGTAGATACAGGTATATCTAGTTAATCAAACACAAGTCAGACACCTTTGAAAACTTCAAAGAATTCAAAAATGAAGTTGTGAATCAATTGGGCAGGAAGATAAAGATGCTCAGATCCGACAGAGGCGGTGAGTATCTTAGTATCGAGTTCCTAGACTATCTGAAGGAATGTGGAATAGTTTCACAGTTATCACCTCCTCGGACACCACAGTTGAACGGTGTTGCTAAGAGGCGTAACCGAACCCTGTTGGACATGGTTCGTTCCATGATGAGTCGAGCTTCACTTCCCATCCACTTCTGAGGGTATGCCTTAGAGACTGCCGCCCACATCCTCAATCTTGTCCCAACTAAGAAGGTTGCTAAAACACCTCATGCGATGTGGACGGGGAAAGTTCCCACGTTAGCACATATCAAAGTCTGGGGTTGTGAGGCTTTCGTTAGACGAGAGACTCACGACAAACTCGCAGAGAGAAGCGAGAGGTGTATCTTCATTGGATACCCCAAACAGTCTTTTGGATACTTGTTCTACAGACCAAGCGAGGATGTGGTCTTTGTAGCTAGACGAGGAGTCTTTCGAGAGAAAGAACTCATATTCAAAGAGGACAGTGGGAGTACGATTGATCTTGAAGAAATTCAAGAGACACCAGATAATGCAACCTTAGGAGAAACTAGCAACCAACAAGAGGAAGAAGTTCCTCCTGTTGGTCCGACTGATATACCCTTACCTCTTAGGCGCTCCAATAGAGTTAGCATGCCACCCGAGTTTTATGGATTCCAGATAACTACGGATGGAGATATGTTTAACAGTGATAGGATACTGATAAATTTGGATGAACCAGCTTACTACCGGGAAGCGATGGCGGTCCCTGAGTCTGCCAAATGGAAAGAGGCAATGGACAGCGAGATCAAGTCCATGTATGACAATCAAGTTTGGAACTTGGTTGGCAATATACCGGGTCGAAAGACAGTCGGGTGCAAGTGGATCTTCAAGAAGAAGACTGACATGGATGGAAAGGTACACACTTTCAAGGCAAGACTGGTTGCGAAGGGCTTTACTCAAACCCCAGGGATTGACTATGACGAAACCTTCTCACCAGTGGCCAAGATAAAGTCTATTAGGATTATGCTGGCCATAGCTGCATTTCATGACCATGAAATTTGGCAGATGGACGTCAAAACCGCTCTCCTTAATGGGAAGTTGACTGAGGATGTTTACATGAATCAGCCAGAGGGTTTTGTCGATGCAAAGTATCCTAATAAGGTGTGTAAGCATGAGAAATCGATCTACGGATTGAAACAAGCTTCTCGCAGCTGGAATCATTTGTTTCCATGAGAAAGTCAAAGAGTTTGGTTTCTCTAGGAGCAAGGATGAGTCCTGCGTATATGTCAAGGCTAGTGGGAGTATATTACCTTCCTGGTGTTGTATGTTGATGACATACTGCTCATGGGAAACGACATTCCAACCTTGCAAGATGTCAAGTCTTGGCTTGGGAAGTGTTTCACCATGAAAGATCTAGGAGAGGCTGCCTATATTCTCGGGATAAGAATATTGAGAGATAGGAAGAAGAAACTGATTGGACTTAGTCAAATTACATACTTGGAAAAGGTACTAAAAATGTTTAGTATGGAAAATTCCAAGAAGGGAGAGCTACCTATCCAAAGTAATGCCAAATTGAGTAAGACTCAAAGTCCAAGTACAGACGAGGAGATAGCTGACATGAGTCGGGTACCTTACGCTTCGGCTCTGGGGTCGATCATGTACGCTATGACGTGTAATCGACCTGACGTGGCTTTTTCCTTGAGCATGGTCAGTCGGTACCAGGGAAATCCTGGAAGGACACATTGGACAGCTGTCAAGAACATACTCAAGTATCTACGAAGGACTAAGAACTTTTTTTTTAATCCTTGGTGGCAGTGATACCTTAAGAGTTGACGGGTATACAGATGCCAGCTTTCAGACAGATAGAGAAAATGGTCGGTCTTAGTCGGGCTGGGTTTTCTTTTGAATGGGAGAGCAGTGACTTGGAAAAGTTCCAAGCAAGAGAAGGTGGCTGATTCTACTTACGAATCAGAGTAGATAGCAGCGAGTGAAGCGGCAAAGGAAGCGGCTTGGCTGAAGAACTTTATCGGTGACCTTGGAGTAGTCCCGAGTATTCAGGAGCCCATGGAACCATTCTGTGATAATGAAGGAGCGGTTTATTTTACGAAGGAACCGAGAGATCATGGAAAGTCCAGACACATCGACAGTGTTGAGCCTATTTGTGCTGAAGTGCCCAACCATCCGAAGTCCTCCTGCCCATGTCTCTGAAGTAATAAAGAAATAGAAGACCCCGAAGTTTGAAGACTCCGAAGTGTGATGCACGGAGGATTCGAAGACTTCACAGCCTGTTAACCTTTTGTGTGCACGCGTATAGTACAATACGTGGTGCATGAATCTCTTATCCTATTGGGTAGTACACTGATAGGATATTCTCTGTAAAAGGTTGTACTATGCGTATCATTGATTTAGTATAAATATCAGTGATACCATATCGTGTAGAATGCGATTGTAATACCCGATTGTAAAACCCTAAAGTTAAAATCAAGCATTCGGCACAAGTTATCCAATTCACCTTGTTCATCTATTTGCTTTATATTACTTGTGTGTGATTGTTAAACCCTTATAGAATTGCTAGAACAATAGTCATTATTCAACACTAAATTGATTTCAACACCCAACAAGTGGTATCAGAGCGAGTCAGCTCAAAAACCTATTAGTAGAGCCTTTACTCCATTGCTTCTGTTCAAGATTTGAATTGTTTCTCAAATCTAGCATTCCGCAACTGTTGCAAGTCTCTATTGCATGTTTTGACTGAAAAGATCCAGTTGAAATCTATCGAAATGACTGATTCTACAGCAACTTATGCCAATATGCTCAACTATGCAAACCTTATCGGTTCTGCAACCAAAGCCCCCGTTCTAGTAACTTCTTACTATGATTATTGGGCTGGAAGAATGAAGGACTATCTTATCGGGCTTGATAAAGACTTATGGAGGTCTGTGACTAATGGTCCTCATACAAACATTGCTGGTCGATTCGTTGTCCCCGATGGAGAAGAAGCTGTAGTTCTTAATCTCGCACTTCGTTTCGGAGGAGATAATCTCGCAGAACTACGAAGTGGTTTGGGTCCGGATGTTAGCCATCACATTGCTGATGCGAAGTCTGCCAAAGAGATGTGGGATAATCTCACACTTCGTTTTGGAGGAGATAAAATACCTCACACCAGCAAAGTTCAAAAAATTCTTGCAGACTTCGGGAACTTTAAACAAGAAGAGAACGAGTCCCTAGAAGCGTGTTATGAACGTCTCAGCAACATGATTTACACCTTAGACAAGTACGGGGAAACACGAATCCAACAGGAGATCAACATCAAATTTCTTTACAGTCTTCGCAAGGAGTGGAGACCAATCATGCTCATGGTTAAATCCTATGAAAATATTGAAGAGTACAAGCTGGATGCCCTGTATAATTTACTAAAATCACACGAACCAGACGTTGTAGGTCGTAGAAGTGAGATGGCTGGTTCTGGTCCAGTTGCCCTTGTTTCAAAGGAGGATGAAGAAACAAGTGATGAAGACATTGCTGCTTACATGGTAGATGATAATGGAGAAACTGTTGCTCTCTATGCCGCCAACAATCGTAGATTCAAGAAACCATTCCTTAAAAACAATTCTGGAAAGCCATTCGTCAAGAGCTTTAACAAATCAAACCTCAATTCCAAACCTAAACCAGAAATATTCACTCTGAAGGATGAAAATTTAAAATCTCCAACCCCGAAGCATCCGAAAAACAGGCTTCAGAGTCATCCAAAGAGAAAGCCGAAGAGAAAAAGGTCTCCGGTGATTCAGGCTATGACTGCAACTACTGTCATGGTAAGAATCATTTTGCGAAGGATTGTATGCTTCATAAACAAAATGAGAAGAAACCACAAGTGAAGGATGAAGCATACTACGCAAGAAAAATGGAGGAAGTTAGAGTGAGGACCAAAGACCTAGCCCTAATGGCTGCTGATGATCATCAAGGATCTTATCAAGTTTGGTCTTCGGACTCGGATGATGATGAAGTGAGAAAGCCAACTCATAGTGCTTTCATGGCATATGATGTCGGTAAGAGCTTTCTAAAAGACACTTCGGAGACGATGGATGAAGAAGAGATGCTGGAGGTTGAAACAACTGCTGGTGCTGGTTTCAAGATTTCTGAGATGAATGAGATGATTGATGATGAGAATCCAAAGACTTGGTCTGACGACACTTTAGATGATGATGAGGAGATATGCTTGATGGCAAATGAAGCACGCCTGACCATTCCTGAGCAGGTATCAAAACTTCTCTCAACTTTTAAAATTCCTATTTCTCAATCAACTCCTATCATAAATGAAATAACTCGTTATTGTTCTGTGATGCATAAAATGCTTATTGACGTGAAAAATAGGGAGACACTCAGTGAGCAGGAGATTCTCAGCTTGAGGGGGAGACTAGAAAGTTTGAAGCTAGCCCTAGAAAAGTCCAACCTAATAATCTCATTGCTAGAAGAGAATAGAGAAAAACTTTTGAACAATCATGATGTAATTTTGAAACAACGCAATATATTTTGTGAAACTGCAAAACGTTTATATGTTCATATTACATGTATTTACCATTCAGCTGATGTGTGCAATGTTCAACATAGACAACTATTACCTATTATTGAGTTTCAGATTAAGGAACTTGATAGTATATCTTATGAGTGTGAATCTATAGTATCTGGGTCCGAAGTGACCAACCCTTCGTATAAACATGGTTTGATATCTGTAGAAAAACACCTCACTGCTGATAATTTGTTAAAAATCTTACCACAAAAGATCCCAATCTTGAAAAAGGCTGTATCTCAAATTGAAAACAAAGAAAAAGTTACAGTTGAAACCGCATCTGAGAATGATTCTGAAGGCGATTCGGACATGGAGGAAATTGATTGTTCTTCCTTGACACTATTAAAATCATCCTCTGTATCCGAATCACCTTCCAAAGACATCTCACAACTGTATTCTGAGGACAAAGGAAAAACAAAAATGGGTTGTGAACCAAAAACCTTTGAAAACAAACAAACTTTGAAATCAAAATTACAATTCTCAGATGTTTGTGTCTCTTATGATCAATATCTCAAGGATAATTCAAAAAGGCTAGTTCATGTGGCTTGTATCTACCCAAAGATATCTTATTTCAAAAATGGCATCTTTGTGAAATCAGGTGGATCACCTTTGGTTGAAAACGATTTAGAAAAACTTCTTGAGGAGGATAATTCCACAGTCACTGAGGAAGGATTCTTCTCATCTTCTAAAATGGTTGAAAACGAAATGAATGAAAGAATGGAAGTTAAAGTCAACATAAGAAAACAAGATTTGTATGGCCATAACATCTACAATCGTCTATGTTATGAAAAAGAAAATATTCCCAAAAACATGTCACGCCTTTTAAATCTCAAAAATGATAATCACATCTACACTAATCGAAACTACAAACAAATTCAAGTTGTGGAAAAATCCGCAGCTCCGAAGATTGATGTTTTTCAGTTAATGGAATCATGTGAGTGTGTACCGTTGTCACAAACCTCATAAAATGCTGTTTCAAAACCAAAAGTCTCAATTACCAAAGCTTCAGTACAAAAACCTCAAATTTTGAAAAGACCACAAATTTTTCAAAAATCAAAACCAGCAATAGTGATTACTAAACCAATTCAAAAACCTATTGTTGCGAACTTGAAATCAAAACAAACTTTAAATCTTGTGAAAAGAAAAACTCCCTTCGGAGGTTTGAAACAAAATGAAGCAATTGCTTCAACTTCTGGAACAAAACCCTTTAACTCAAAGGCTTCAGAAGTCAAAAATCAAAAGGATAAAAAAACTTTTACACCAACAAAACCTAACTTTACCAATCCAAAATTTCAAAAACCAACAAAGAAAACATTTTCAAAAGGAAACAATTTGATAGATACATTTCATCAGTGGCTAGACAAACATTTGGATCTGTTTAAAGATAAGAATCTTTCACTGAACGACTTCAAATTGGCATACGAAGATTACCTTTGTACCGCTACGTTGTGCAGCTCAATCTCAACGAAGTCAACAATTGAAAAACCAAAACAAAATTGGAAAATGAATGATTTGAAAGAAAACTTAACTACAAGAACAAAAACTTCAAAATCTTCAATGAATTCAAAACTTTCAAGTAAAAAGAAAACATCAAAATCCTCGAAGTGAATCACTTCCAAACAAAAATGGGTTCCGAAGATTTGTAATCTGTCAGTCACTTCGGACTCATCTAATTTGACAAAAAGCTCTTCAGAATCATGCTCAGACACTTCGGAATCTTGCTAATCACATGAGGCTTCGGAGAATCTGATTAATTTAAATGCTAATGAAATTTCTGAAGAGGCCGTAGAAAAATGGATTCAAGAATCCGTTGCTTACCCTGAGGACCCAAGATTGATTGGGTACCAACTCCTTCTTGATTGATTGCAGGTTATGCTGTTACATTCAACAACTATGGGAGTGTAATCACAAAAGAAGAAAAAAAAGAAGTCTTGCTGAAATCTGAAAGGAAGGGATCGATGTTTCCCTTGAATCTAAAGCCAGTAACTTGTGGGCAATCATTGTGTCTTCTCTCAAAAGCCAACTCCGATGTCAGCTGGCTGTGGCACCGAAGACTTGCTCATCTGAACTTCAAAGATTTAAACAAGTTAATGGCTATGGATTTGGTTCGAGGAATGCCTACTCTCAAATTTGATAATGACACTCTTTGTTCTGCTTGTGAACATGGCAAGTAAACAAAATAAAGGCATCCAACAGTGATCAATCCCAAAATCACCGAACCCCTTTCACTTCTCTACATGGATTTATATGGACCTTCAGCAGTTGAGTCAATTAGAAAGAAGAAATACATTCTTGTGATAGTTGATGACTATTCAAGGTTTACTTGGTTTTTATTCCTAAGAAACAAATCAGATGCTGCTGAAGAGATCATTAGCTTCATAAAGAAAATGGAATTGATGCTCAACAAGAAAGTCTGAACTGTGCACAGTGACAACGGTTCGGAGTTCAAGAATCAGACTTTGGATGGATTCCTGAAAACAAAAGGAATTAGTCACAACTTCTCTGCACCTTATACTCCTCAACAAAATGGTGTTGTGGAAAGGAGAAATCGTTCTTTGTGTGAAGCGGCTAGAACTATGTTGAATTTTGCAAACTTGCCTATGTACTTCTGGGCCGAAGCCATTTCTACTGCGTGCTTTACTCAAAACAGATCCTACATTCACAAGCAATTTCATATCACACCTTACGAAGTACTCAACCGAAGAAAACCAAATGTCAAATTTCTTCATATCTTCGGCTATAGGTGTTTTATCTTGAACTTGAAGGATCACTTGACCAAGTTTAATGATAAGTCAGAAGAAGGAATCTTCCTTGGATACTCTCAAGACTCAAAAGCTTACAGAGTCATGAACAAAAGAACCCGAAAAATCGAAGAAACCTTCAACCTAAGGTTTGATGATTACTACATAAAGAAGTCTCTGCATCCATTCCCCATGTCATCCATCTTTCCAAAACCTGCTGTGGATGCTCTACCAATCACTACATTTGACACAGACTTCGCACTTTTGTTCGATCCACCTGTGAGGGCTGTGGACTCTGAAGCCAGTGCACCTGACAACCATGTATCCGAATTGTCCAAACTTACATATGTACCTGATGATTCTTCCACAAGTAGTGTACATAGACCGTCATCTGTTAAGGGGGAGCCATCTAACCGAAGTGAAGGAAATGCAAGTGTTGAGGGGGAGCCAACAGTCCTCCCTCACCTCCACAAGAAATCTCTAATATCATGAACCTGTATCCAACAGTCCAGGGGGAGCCAGAGATTACCACTCCGAACTCAGCAACACCAATTTCTTCGGCTAGAGCTACCACTTCCTCAACACCAACACATGTCGAGGGGGAGAACACTCTAAACTCTACTTCACAAATGCACACACCACACTCTAACACAACTAATTCAAACAATCATTTAATCATGGATGATTTCCCTTCCACTTCGGGGTATCCTTCAGATATCGAAGACATTGATTATGAAGGACCACCTGACTTTGATCCAAATTATCCTCCCTTGGACAAATGGACGAGAAATCATCCACCATCACTTGTCATCGGTAATGTTCGAGATAAAGTATTAACTCGTGCACAACTTCACCAAATATAATTAGATCTTAACAAAACTTTCGAGTTGTGCATGTTCAATGTCTTTATTTCTAAGGTAGAACCTAAGAATGTTAAAGATGCATTTGATCATTCAGACTGGATTGAAGCTATGCAATTGGAATTATAAGAATTTGAAAGAAACAAAGTTTGGAGGCTTATTCCAAAACCTGCAAATGCTTCAATTGTTGGTCTGAAATGGGTGTACAAAAACAAACTAGACACCGAAGGCAATGTGGTTCGGAACAAAGCAAGATTGGTTGTCAAGGGTTATTGTCAATAGGAGGGGATTGATTACGAAGAAACATTTGCTCCAGACTCGAATCAGTTCGGATATTTTTAGGTTATGCTGCACATAAAAACTTTGATGTCTATCAAATGGATGTCAAATGTGCCTTTCTGAATGGTGGTCTCGAGGAAACCGTCTTTGTTGAACAACGACGTGGCTTTGAAAGAAAAGAACATCCAAACCATTGCTATGTGTTAGACAAGGCCGTCTATGGTTTAAAACAAGCTCCAAGAGGTTGTTTTGAGACCTTGACAAAATTTTTAAATGAATCAAGCTATAAACAAGGTTCAGTGGATCCAACACTTTTCAGAAAGAAAGTTGGACCTCATTTGATGTTAGTCCAAATTTATGTGGATGACATAATCTTTCGGATCCACTGACCCCAATTTGTCAAAAGATTTTGAAAAACTAATGAAAAGAAAATTTCAAATGAGTATGATGGGAAAGATTAACTTCTTTCTTTGATTACAAATAAAACAATCCAAGGAGGGGATTTTCATCAATCAACAAAAGTACACGAAGAGTTTGCTTGAACGCTTCGGAATGACTAACTGCTCCAAAGCAAAAGTTTCTTTGCCTGCAGGTACAAGGTTAAATCCTTCATTGGACAAACCGAAGACAGACATACAGCAGTACCGAAGTATGATTAGATCACTTCTCTATCTCACAGCCAGTCGCCCTGATATCATGTTCGTAGTATGGAATTGGGCAATATATCAGGCTGACCCAAGAGTACCTCATCTGGCTGCGGTTAAGACAATCTTTTGATATCTTCATGGCACACCTGCTTATGGCCTGTGGTACCCAGCAAACTCCGGCTTCTACATACAAGCTTATTCTGACTCAGATCTTGGTGGATGCTCTATTGATCGCAAGAGCACTTCGGGTGGTTGTCAATTCTTAGATGGAAAGCTAATTAGCTGGCAATCCAAGAAGCAAACTTGTGTCTCTATCTCCACAGCAGAAGCAGAATATGTAGCGGCTGCAGCATGTACCTCACAAATCATTTGGATCCAAAGCCAACTGAAAGATTATGCCATCAACATGAGAAAAATACCTTTGTTCTATGACACCCAAAGTGCAATTCGTATATGCCATAATCCAGTTCAACATTCCAAGACGAAGCATATAGCTCTTCGCTATCACTTCATCAAAAGTCATGTTGAGGAGGAAAATATTGAGGTGCACTTTGTTCACACCACAGAACAACTGTCAGATATCTTCACAAAGGCCCTAAATGAAGAGGCATTCACAAGAATAGTTTGTGGACTTGGAATGATAGATGGATCCACTCTTCAATAAATCTCAGATTTGCTCACTATCACTCCTTTCTTAAGTTTGATAATTTGTAAAATCATAAAACACCGCAGCGCTCCGAAGAGTTTCATCGCTTCGGAGCTCATCGGAGTAAAACAAGAAAAATCACTTAGAATTCCACCGCAGCTCTCCGAAGTAAAATTTCACTTCGGAACTCTGCGGAACAAAATTTTCTGTCAAATAAAATCATGAAAATGAAAAAAAATTCCGCCTAAACATATTTTGACATCACTTGTTAAGGACAAAATTAAAAAGTTTTTAAGTCAAAGAAAATTCAAAAACAAGAAAAATAAAGTTTTATGCCTTCGCACTAAGTTTTGAGAAAAGTCTGATGCACAATGACAAAGTTGAATCTTACTTTCATGAATTAACCAAGTAAAGGACAAAACTTTGATTTTAGATTCTGATAATCATACCTTATTGCACTAAAAGGTACTTGGGAATCGATTTGAAACATTGGTAAGAAAACAGACTTCGAAGTGAGGTTAAGGCTATTTTACAATTTAAAGCCTTGTTTGATTCCAATATCTTTAACAAAGTGTCTATTTCTAACCTCCCTTCTGAACTTGACTCGCTTCAACTTCAAATTAATCATGTAGCCTCAAAACTACACAGGATAACTCAAGTGTTCCGAAGTTTTCTTCAAAAATAGTACCAACATTGTCTGATAAGCAAATTTAAAAATTCTTTTCATTAATGGTACAAAATTGAACTAAAAGAAGCTTTTCACACTCAAGGATTGTATAAAACAAAACCAAAAAGCACCAAGAAAGAAACCAGATGGTGAAAATTTTGCATCTTCGGATAAGGAAATCCAAAATTGAAAAGATAAAAAGGAAAAATTGAAAATCATCAAAAATATAAACAGAAAACAATTTGTCAAAAGACTCAAAGACAACAAGCAAAACAAAAAGATAATCAGGGAGTGCTAAAAGAAAGAGAAATCAGCACTCAAAGGCGTATTCATCTGTTTTAAATAACGATACAAGGAGCTCCTATAACATAGTCGAGTACTTTGTACAGAATATGAACATTTCAAGTAGTCTATCTTAAATGATAAAGTTGGAGTGGTGTACGAAGCTCAAAGGCTTGTCATCAGAGCTTAGTATCCAAACACTTCAATTGATGAAAGGGAATAATAGATTTTTCAAAAAGGTTTATAAAAAACTATCCAATTTATAAAAACACTTCTGATGTTCAATTAAAGAATGAAAAGTTCTTTAAATTTCAAATGCATAGAATGTTACCATTATTATGTATGAAAAATTTGAAACACAAAAGCACAATTCAAACCATGTTGCAAAATGCGAAATCAAGTTAGTGATGGGGTGATTAGACTTATACATTTATGACTGATATTGAATCAAATAACCTTTGAAATGAAAAATGGACTTCCAACATGATTCGAATGATTCTGGACATTAACTTGTTAAATCATCTTTTCATAATATTCCAGGAAGTTAAGGATAAATGTCATATTGCATCACTCAAAAGTAAAACCAAAATTTCAAAGAAAAACCAAGAGAAAACCAATGGACTTCGGTATCCTAACAAATCACCCTAAATGAAGATTACTCTCTTCGGAGTTAATCATAACTTTATGACTTCACTTCGATGAGCACTTATAACGGTCATAATTTTCTTCAAAGAACCGAAGTCAATTTATTGCTCAATTGATTTCCATATTTATGATTATCTCAGAGATAAACATTCTTTTGAATTTAATAACCGTTGTTACACAGCTGTCACTGAGACAATCGTGGGAAATCCTAACAAGAAGATCGTGAGAATATGGCGGTTTAATTTCAAATAATAATGACTGACAGACGTACGGTTGCGTTTTGCAGGAAAAGTGGAACGGCGGGGTGCTGATGTGTCATACTATTAGTGGACCATTTCCCACGCGCATTATATGGCATTAGGACCACGAATACTATATATACTTCACGACCCAACTGTTCATCTCTTTACATGATCATTACTCTCAAAACTCCTCTGCAAAATTCTCTCAAAAACCCTAAGTTCACTCGTCTTCCTCAACACCTTAACAATCGTTGAAGCATCATCTCAAACAACTAAAGCAATCTCCATCCCTGTTCTCAAGAACCAGTTGGCTAATCTGGTTCTCCGCAACGATCTGAAGCTTTACCCTCAACCGATTGATGCAGTGGTGGAATGTCTAAAAAGGTATATTCTCGGTTATGCTTTAACCTGCACTCCCTCTATCCCTGCGACTCTGGTTCACAGGGCACAC
This sequence comes from Cichorium intybus, assembly GCA_023525715.1. NCBI lineage: Eukaryota > Viridiplantae > Streptophyta > Magnoliopsida > Asterales > Asteraceae > Cichorium > Cichorium intybus. Next base: position 66,124,919 of record CM042012.1, on the reverse strand, counting down.
TACACATCAAATGCTCTATTTGACTCCTATAACCAAGTCAAATCTGTGTTTTATGAGGCTGTCGACTCCAAGGGCAAGACCAAGAAAATACAACTGACCAACGAGAAGTTTACTGAAGCTCTCCATCTTCCAGTTTACAACTCTAAGGAAATGGTGGTCCCGTCTGCTGATCAACTGGTCGCTATGTTCAACGAGATGGGGTATGAACCCCTGTTTGAAAGGATCAGCACTTTCAAGAAAAATCAACTTCCTAATCTTTGGAGATACTTCTTCAGCATCTTCCTTAGATGTCTTTCTGGAAGAACCTCTGGCTTGGACTCGGCAAGCGTTGCCTTCCAAGGCCTCCTCTATGGAATCTACTATGATGTTAAAGTAGATTTCGTATCGATTCTCTGGGCTGATTTCTGCCCCCATATAAACCACAGTCTAAAGGGAACAGAAATTGCAAATGGCAGATTCTGGGCGATCGTAGTACATGCCTACTACCAGCAAGCAGGATATGTTCCTGATCCCTCGCTTGCTAAGATGAAGTTCACTCCCATCGCAATTCCTGCCCTAGATGAAGAACCGACAACCTTCTATGCCCAAATTCCTCAGGCTATGCTCGCCAAAGTGCCCATGAAGTGCAATGAGGTAAACATTTACAGGAATACTCTTATTATTCCATACCCTGTACGTGATGTTACTCAGGAAGGAATTCAGACTGCAGCAATAAAGGCCCAAACAAAAGCTAAGGGCAAGAAGAAAACAACTGGTGGACCAAGCGGTCCAAAGAAAATCGAGAAAAAGAGAAAGGCTTCGGAGCAGACCACTCCGAAGAGGAAACAACCGAAGAGGTCAAGGAAATTGGCCATCAGGGATGAGTCTTCGGAGTCTGAGAAAAACTCCGAAGCCATTCCAGAAGAAGAAGAAGAACACCAATCCTCACCTATCCATGAAACAACACCACCCACTCCACCAAACACCACTGAACCACAATCACCACCTAAAACAACCAGACCACCTACACCTCCTCATACAACAACTCCACGACCCCCTCCTCCCACAAGTGCTCAACAAACAACAACAATCCACACAACTTCATCCGAAGTGCCACCTCCTCCACCACCAAAATCAACCTCCATTGAAACACCACTGATTTCATCCGCTTCGGATCCATTTTTGAACACTTCCACAACTGGTATGGATACATCCCTACCGGATTATCCATTCCAAGATGACTTCGATTTTGAAGCCAACATTTATTCACAACCCCCATCCACCGAAGAGGCCATGGCCGCCTTCCACATGGCACCTATCACCATTGAAGAAAACGATGAGGAAAGTCTGGATGATACAGACTTCATCTTGGGGAAACAATACAAAATCCTCAACCGAAAACTGGATGTCCTGTTGCAAACCAACACTGGCTTCGATCCCACAAAGAAGCCTGAAGCTAGTGTTGAGGACCTGATTGCTGAGGTTCAAAAATCCTTGACCGGGAAAATGGAAGAATTGGTCAAGGCTTCAGAACAACGTGTTCTGGAGAAACAAATAGAAATTCAGAGGGCCATTGAAGGGAATCTCAACACAGCGGTTGAGCAGATAAATGAGAAGCATCGGTTCCTTAAGGAGCAAAATGATAAACAGATTGAGGAGCTGGTGAGAAAAATGGAGTTATCTAACTCCGAAGTGACCAAGGAGCTGCATGATCTTCGGACATTAACTGAGTCCTTCAACTCTCAATACCAGACAGGGTTTGCCAAACACCTGTCTGATGCCCACAAACGTATGGAAGAGCTCACTGCGGAACTGTCATCCTCTGCAGTGGCTACTTTTGCCAAGGAGCTCAGAACAACAAACCAGGCCATCATCACCGATGTGGTCACAAAGTTGAAGACCACCCTTCAACCCATGATTAACGTCTCCTTGAAAATGGAGAAATCACAGGCCAAAAAAGGGAGACCCCAGCTAACTGCTCAGGGTGAACACATTGTTCATCCTTCAAAAGGGGGAGAAGCCGAAGTCCCTAGGTCTCAAGCCGGAGAAACCGTAACCTCCGAAGCCTTGGTAACAACAACAGAACAACAATCAACAATCTTGGATAGACCACCCTTTATTCCTCCAATTCCCTCCAAGGCTAGCCCCATCTTCGGAACCACAATGACAACTGAAGCAGGTGGTTCCAGTTCGCGGCATTTGGTGAAAGAAATTAGGATTGGTCCTCATATGGAGCAAGCCAATAGGGAAAGGGAAGAGGAGTACATGAAGATCCTCGAAATAAACAGGATCGCCATTGAAAACCAGACATGGACCGAGGAGCTAATCAAGGCCATCGGTTTCAATGACTTCCATGTTAATAACAGGCTTCCACTCAAGAGCCTTGAAACAAAGAACGACAAAAACCAGCAGCTGGATCTCCCCTACAAACCAAAGACATTCGCCTTTCTGCAATTTGAAAGAAATGTACCAAAAGAGAAGCTGCCGGAATACAATACAAGAAATGTTGCATTCCATGCAAAGTTCATCCAAGCTCCGAATTATGTATGGAGTGAGAAGAAAATAGTGAAAATAATTTATATCAAGAGAGGAGAGGAGTATGTAGGTTTTCAAAACCTAAACTTTTTTGTACTTCGGGATGCAAATGAAGATAAAGAGTCGAAGTTCACCATTGCTGACTTCACGATTATGAATCCTTCGGACTTCATAACTCTTCTTGACATCCTGAAGTTCTCAGCAGGCAATGAGTGCGAAGATATGGGGGTTTTCGCAACAGCCAACACTCACATCTCCTTCTTCTTCAGAAACTATCTTCTAAGAGTGGCCAGGTTTGATATTGTTGTGGCCGAGCTCTTCAATCAATATCTGGGCAGATTGTTGACAAGCCCTGGGGTGTGGTGTTCAAAGGATTGTCCCATAACAATGAAACCATGGTGACTAAATTATTTGATATTGACTTCATGGGTCGTTTCCCTTCGGAGTCTATCAAACAAGTTCTTGCCCTGGTAAATAACTGCTTCGTAAACAATTGGAAAGAGAAAAAGAAAGTGAGGGAACACCTCAACTGGTGGTTGACAGTGAGGCACACTTTGAAGCAAGCCTACAAGAAACACTACCGACAACAAAGATAGGCTTCGGATGCACTTCACACAAAGGGGGAGATTGTTGAGCCTATTTGTGCTGAAGTGCCTAACCATCCGAAGTCCTCCTGCCCATGTCTCTTAATTAATAAAGAAATAAAAGACCCTGAAGTCTGAAGACTCCGAAGTGTGATGCACGGAGGATCCGAAGACTTCACAGCCTGTCAAGCTTTTGTGTGCACGCGTATAGTACAATACGTGGTGCATGAATCTCTTATCCTATTGGGTAGTACACTGATAGGATATTCTCTGTAAAAGGTTGTACTATGTGTATCACTGATTTAGTATAAATATCAGTGATACCATACCGTGTAGAATGCGATTGTAATACCTGATTGTAAAACCCTAAAGTTAAAATCAAGGATTCGGTACAAGTTATCCAATTCACCTTGTTCATCTATTTGCTTTATATTACTTGTGTGTGATTGTTAAACCCTTATAGAATTGCTAGAACAATAGTCATTATTCAACACTAAATTGATTTCAACGCCCAACAGACAGAAAGTAGCACTACATAAGACATAGAGTAGAAGAAGGTCACCTCCTAGTGAAGAGGGTATCATCTGAAGATAATCCTGCAGACCCCTTGACAAAGGCTCTGAGTAGGATTAAGCACAATCAGCATGCGCGGCGCATATGATTAAGAGATGATATTAGTTTTTGTAATTAGATAGGATTTGAAACTTATTGCAATGTAAATGTAATTGACTTTGGTGATTTAATAATATAGTTTTGTTGATGAGTATTTGATACTGCCTTTTGTCGATTATTTATTATTGTGTTTCATTTTGCATGTTTACTTCCTGAGTAATTTAATTATTCAAAATGTCCACAGTCGCTCATCCTTTTAGGGAGTAAGTATGAATGAAGGTTGTCATAAATTGTTTTGTAGATTGTCTAAGGAGTTAGACATAGCAAAAAGATTGCTACAATATTTATGAGTACTTAGAAATCGGGATTTAAGTATTGGATAAACCCACGCTCAACAGATTGCTTCATGGATTACATCACGAGCAATGTTGAGACGATAATATCTTTTGATCTTTAAGTAGAGAGATATAAGTTATGTTTTACCAAACGGTTGTTCATTGACAATGAGAAAACGCATCGGTAACGCGATGTTATAAAACGTGTTGTTGTGAATGATTTGACTAGTAAAAGACATAAGTATATGAGTCAAAGCTTATTCGTCCCTTGACCCTGTCGGGAAAACAGATATCTGTAGGCCTCTCGATGATTTTGAAGTTGACTGAAAGGGTTGGCCAACCAGGACTAAATTGATATGCTCAATTAGTAGTCTTAAAGTCATATGAAAATCAGAAATCGGGAAACAGAGAATCAGACCAGGATTGATTTTAATCCATGTCTTGAGTCTGAAAGTATCTTCTTGGACAGAGGATCATCTGATCACTTATCTATGGACAGAACTGACTAGGTCAGAGTTCAGCAGCGGTTTCTAGGAAGCTACAGTTGCTAATTAATTAAAGGCTAAATTGGTAATTATAGTCATAGACTTATCCAAGTGGGAGACTGTTGAATTAGGTGTCTAAGCCATGACTAATAATTAGTATTTATCTAATTAATAGTAGCATAGTCCATTTGGGTTGCCCTCATAGCAGGAGGTTTGGTAGAAAGTTCGGTAGAGAGAAAGATTGATTTATTATCTGATTAATAAATCAATAGAAATTAAATATATGGTTTATTAATATATTAAAGTGATAATGTATTAATTAGAAACTATATTAATTAATTAGAAATTAATCTGGAATTAATTGAATTAATTTGGTGATTAAATTAATTAATTAAAGGTGCAGGGACTAAAACTGTAATTATTCAATAGTTGAGTAAGTGACAGTTTGAGTGAGTGTAGTGGCCAACGAAATATATATGGAAATATATAGATTTCGATATATATATATATATATATATATATATATATATATATATATATATATATATATATATATATATATATATATATATATATATATATATATATATATATATATATATATATATAAGAGATAATTATAGTTTGAATAATTAAGATAAAGGTTTATCTTAATTTGAATTCAAAAAAAAGGCTTATCTCTTAAGGTTTATCTGGTCATCTGCTGGAGGCTATAAATAGGGAGCCTCTTAACCCTCATTGTCTGCGATTTTTACCCTCTCTCTCTCTGAAGATTTCGATCCCCTCCTGCTCCCTGGTGTGACTGCATTAGAGGCAAGATAATTTTGTTTCTTCGCTTCTAAGAAACACTAAAAGGTTAGTTTTTATAATTCACTTTCTTTAGTTTATTTTTTTGGGCCTTTTAGGATTTTGTTATATGTTTAATTAAAAGAAAACATAGATCCTCCTAGGTTGCATGTGAACTTAGGATTCAGTTCATTGATTTGCATAAAACCCTTCAACATGAGCCCTATTTGCTGCAATACAACCTTTTCCACCACTTACTCTAACACATAATTTAGTCCTACCTCCAATAGCCTTGTTACCGGATGCCTTATTCGGATTTGATTGAACCTTATTCTTCTTTCTTTTTTACTCTAATGGTTGATTAGGGATATAAGCAATAGGATTTTTGTCTTGGACTTTTTGAATGCAAAGTTTGAAAATGCAAGATAAACATGCAAAATAATATTGACTTGAATCTAAAATGCAATATTTAAGAACAAGGAAAGTAAGAACTACACAGGTTTGATGAAATGACGATTGTATCGATATTTCAATGAAATTTGTTTACAAAGTTCTTCAAAAACCATGGAGATGAATTGAAGAGCTGATCTCCCTTTTATAGTGCAAGGGAAGACCATATGATATTATCGTAAGGACTGAAGAGGGGACAACCCATCCCTCTTTAGTCAGACAAAATGGTTCTAACAATAAATAATACTTATGTCAGACTAAGGTGGCCCATGCTTGAATATAAATAATACAACAGTACAAGAAACATGCATCTAATGGAACACGCCAGATCTCGCCTAATCATACTCTATATTGATTTGCTTATCCATTTGTCTTATCTACATCTTTAGTCTTCTGATGTTTTCTAGAGTTCTGATGGTGACCAAAGTTCAAGCCTGAACTTCGGTGTTGACTCAACTTCTGATGATTACATTAAGCTTCAACCTCTGATACCCTTGCATCTTGTGAGTTGCTGATCAACTGATTTGAGATTTTTTTTTCTTCAAAACATGCTAGCACCGAAGCTCACGGCTGAACTTCGGTCATGAGCGTCTTCCCAACTTTGGTTACTTCATTGTAGTACTCTTCTTGTTGCTAATAACATTATACTTAGAAAAATATACAAGAATAACAACGTCGAGACAAAAGTTGTTCATGAATAACTTCAAGATAGAACAATTGAGTACAAGAGTTAAATTCTGCACAAAACAAGTTTTACATCTTAAACATCGAACAAAGTTTCTCATCCAAGTAACAAGTTGGTCAACGATTCCTAACATTACATATTCGTATGGTTTGGTACTAGTTGAGAAATATCTATGTTTGGATGATTTGTTGAAAATTGTGAATGGTACTCTTTCTATATACAAATAGAAGAAAATTATGAAAAACTCAAATGCGTCTAAAATTCTAAGAACGATAATTTTACTGATATTGATGCTATGAGTGAGATAGATGAAGAGATTGAAATTGATTGTGTGAATTTGTCAATGTTCAAAATGAATTAGGTGAAACTATCTTTCAAATCAAAATAAGAACTTTTCTCTTCGGAATAATGTAATCCTTTTAAATCCGATTTTAAAGTTGCACTTCGATACTTGAAGATGTAAAGATAAAAATTGAAGGCATACAAATAATGAATCTGATTTTGAAAAAGATGATTCATCTGATTTTGAAAACAAACCACTCAAGTTCTTGAAAATTTGAGACAATATAAATTTTTTATCCAAAAATGGTGATAATGTCTTATTCTGATTGTCTGTGTGTATCCAAAAGTAAACTTCAAGAATCAAGTTTTTGTAAAGAATAGTGAGCTTAAAAAGGTTGGTACTAAATTAAATACTATGGTTTAAAAATATAATAAAATTGTTACTGAAGAACGATTTTTCTTAACAGACAAAATGGAGGAAAACAATCTAAATGAAAAATCGGTTGTGAAAAATAACATATAAAAACGAGAAAGTTTTCATCAAAATCGTTCAAATACTTGGGTCGTTAAGTTAATACTTTAATGAAGCAACTGCTTGAAACAAAAACAAGTTTTTCAAAAGACAAAAAGTCCTTATAACAACCAAAAAAGAAAAGCTTATCATCAAAAGATGTATAGTCAGAAAAAATTAGCTTTTCAAAATCAAGAATTTTAAAAAACCATTTACGTGCGAACAAAACCAAAATTTCAAAATCCCAAATATCTAAAACCTACAAAACAGGCTTTTACGAAAAGTAAAAATCTTGTGGATACATTTCATGCATGGTTGGATAAGCATTTAGGTCTATTCAAAGATAAATCTCTTACAATAGAAAATTTAAAAGGAATCTTATGAAGAGTTTTTGTGCGAATCTACCAATCGTAGTTCTTCTTTGGGAACGTTTCAATAACGAAAGAAAAACGGGTTAGAAAAGACTTGAAGAAAATGAATTTTAAAGATTTAGATGTAACACCCAGTTTCAACACAGAGTATGCCCAGAAATTTTTTCGAATTTATAACATAAATAGTATAATTGGGTACTTGTGTGTTCTGGAATCTACAAGAAGTTACCATCGAGAATCGTCCCACGATTCGAGCCGAGCGCTACAACTGCTAACCTGCACGCAACATAACACATACACGTAAGCTACAAAGCTTAGTGAGCAACAACACAACGACATGAATAGCTTGTTTTAAATGTAATACATCACCCAACACGTGGGTGTAGTTATTCTCTGCAACAACTCATAAGTACTGGTTAATATAAACATATCAAACCAGCTATACTTCATTATTAAGACTAATAAAGAAGCACGATGTAATACAAGTAACACAAGTATACACCTAATCGACAACTCGGTACCACTACTTGGTATCACTACACGGTATTTCGTCACACTGATTTCCAACTTGAAATCATCTACTCTACGACCTTTCAGATCGTAAGCCATAAGGATTTTTATATCTATCTTCTCTTCAACTTTTATGATTTCGAATCACTAAGACTCACCACTAACCTTATTGTAGTATGAGGAGAAAAGCTCTAATCACATATGTTAGGCAATTAAGCCCCATCTCTTAGCCACGTAAGCTAAAATACGTTTCACAACGGTTCTTACCATATGTTGGGTAATTAAACTCAACCACTTAGCCGCAAGGCCGTTATGAACCACAAAGGTTCCTGCAATATGTCGGGTAGTTAAACCCAACCGCTTAGGCAAAAAGGTTATTATGAATCACCAACGTTCCATCAATATATCGGGTAATTAAACCCAACCGCTTAGCCATAAAGGCTATTATATTTGGACACTGAGTCCAATCTCCTAGCCACAAAGGCCGTATATTTGGATATCAAATGTAATCTCCTAGCCACAAAGGCCGTATGTTTGGATATCAAATCCAATCTCCTAGCCACCGAGGCCGTATATTTGGATATCAAATCCAATCTCCTAGCCACAAAGGCCGTATATTTGGATATCAAATTCAATCTCCTAGCCATAAAGGTCGTATATTTGGAACCGTACACGTCCTCACTCGACCACTAAGGTCTACATGAACAGTACAAGTCCCCACAATATATCTTGGGTAATTTAACCCAATCACTTGGCCACAAAGGCTTAACATTATGACTATAAGGTACTCGTATCCAATAGTCCCTGCATACCTGTAAAATCACAAGTATCGTATACATACTACTTCATACTGCATATATTTCACCATATATACTCATTTTGCATACTTCTTTATGGTTGCTAAGTACCCTTTAAGAAAACCATTAATGTCCTAGTTATACATATCCACAACGTACTCATCTAGATATGTATAAACCTTATTTCAAATGAACATGAGATTCTCATCTCAATGTCGGTTACTTCACATCGTAACCATAAACTTCTAACACATATAATCACATAGGATTCTCTATGTGTCTACATAGTTTACACGTAATTTACTACATGTATCATCTTGTGTATAATTACAAAACTCACCTATAATAAAAGGTTATTTCTAATACTTGATATACCCGGATTACATAGTACTCATACATAGTAGTCTCTACATGCTTGCGAATCAACTAGCATCATATACACACATAACATGTTACAAGTAACATGTAGGTAGAGTTACTCACCTGAATATAGTAGCTTTACCCCGTTCCAAGATGGTATCATTGGTAGGCCAAGGTGTCTTCTCACCTCTTTCAACACCTACACCATACCACATACCCACCATACATATGTGAATACCTTGTATTCACTTTCAATAATTCTATCTACGAAATTATAACCAATAGCAAGCTTTAGGGTTTGAATCACAACCCTACTATACATCCAAATCATGAATTTCATGTTACTACTTCTATAGTTGCAGGTGGGTAATCAACACCACCTAGAACTAACCCTTCCCAAGCAAATCAACCGATATATTGAAGCTAGAACATGGGATCTTACCTTCAAGAAGTGAGATATCGACTCCTACTTTAAATTCTCGAGTCCTAGGCTTCCAATTTGACTTCAGGGGTTTGGGGATATTTTTCTAGGATTTTTAGAGCATTTCACTAACTGAACTTTCCCCAAAATGAAGCAAAATCGCACATTTAAAGGTGGGGTCTGCGCGTAACCCGACCCGGTTTCCTGTGCAGCACGACCCGGGCTCCTGAACCCGACCCGGGTTAACCTTGTTGCTGCTGTTACTGATTTCTCCGACTAAAAACCCGACCCGGGTTGGCCAACACGACCTGGGTTCTTCCAAATTGGTTTCAAACGTTGTTTTAACTCTTCTTACACGACCCGGGTTATCCTACACGACCCGGGTAAACCATCTTTGGCGTTTTTCGTGTAAAAACTCTATCTAAAAGGTACTCTAACCATCCAAACACCCATGATTTCATGTCTAATCATAATTATCCCAAGATTAACATGAAAATACTTACCAAAAGCAATCATGGTGTTACATTAGATTCTTCTGAACCGAAGTCCAAAATCGCTCATTCACATTCGAAGGTAATATCGAAATGGATACTGAAGTTAGAAGTTTCTAAACTTCCAAAGTACGTATCTATTCAAAATCCAAATGTTATTCTGTATCTAAAAGAATAAATTCTATAACGAATTGGATTCAAAAGTAATATACAGCTCATATTCACCCACATGGGTCCAAAAAAATTTGGGTACGTAATCCATCTATATAATTGAAGGTGATGTGTGACGAGAAGTATGATAAAGAATGGTACATCGACGGTGGTTGTTCTTGTCAGATGACTACGAAAACGGAGTACTTACGTGACTACCGAACACTTGATAATGTTGGTTTTGTGAAGTTTGGCAACAATGAAAGATGTTTAATCAGAGGCTATGGAAAAATTACAAATGGACATTTTAAAACTAAAATAGTTGCATATTTTGAAAGTCTACAACATAAAATGATTAGTGTATCTCAGATTTGTATTAGTATAGGTAATCAAATTACATTCTATGATGAAGGAAGTGTGATTGCAAAGAAAGAGACAAAAGAGATACTTTTGTAGTCAAGTCGAAAAGGTAAATGTATCCCTTGGATATGAAACCTATAACTGGAGCATCTTCAATTTGTCTTCTTTCCAAATAAACTTCAAACTTAAGCTGTCTATGGCATCAACGTCTATCACATGTTAACTTGAAAAATATCAATCGACGTGTGACTCAATATTTCATTTGTGGTATTCTTGTTCTTAAATTTGAGAATGATTTATTGTGTGCTACATACAAACATGGAAAGCAAAGCGCCAAGGTCATATAGTCACAATCGATACAAAGATCACTGAATTACTTGAACTTCTTCACATTGACTTGTGTGGACCTTTTGCAGTTGAATCCTTGGGGGTAAAAAGTATATTCTAGTAGTTGATGATTTTTTATAGATTTACATGGGTTTTATTTTTGAAACAAAAATATGATACAACCAAGGAAATTATGAACTTTGTTAAAGAAATTAAACTACAAATGAAGAAGTTTGTGAGGCGAATTCAAGTGAAAATGGAACTAAACTCAAGAATCATATAATTGAAACGTTCCTATAAGAAAAGGGATCACCCAAAACTTCTCTGCTCCTTACATGCCACAACAAGATGGAGTAGCTGAACGAAGGAATCGATCATTATGCGAAATTGCCAGGACAATGTTTAAATTTGAAAATCTATCGATGTATTACCGAGCCGAAGCAACATCGACTACTTCTTTCACACAGAATCGTTCTCTCATTCATTGTTGATTTAATATAACACCATACGAAGTTATAAATCATAGGAAGCTAAATGTTAAATTTAGTCATATCTTTGGCTGCAGCTACTCTATTATGAACCCGAACGATCATCTCCCGAAGTTCAATGACAAATCTGAGGAATGAATCTTTCTAGGATAACCACAAACTTCAAAGACATATCGGGTGATGAACAAGCAAACATGACGTATTGAAGAAACCTTTAATCTAACCTTCAATGACTACTATGTGAAGAAATCTAAAATTGAGTTTCCTGAAACACCATTTTTTTCTAGAACCACCTGTTGAAACTGATTGATGCTCACATTTGACATTGATCTAAACCTTATCTTTGGTACACCTGTTCCGATGTTGATTCAGAAGGTAATGTTCTAGATTATGATATTGGTGAATCTTTAAAGCTTAGTGACATACCAAAAGTCATTCGAGTAACGGTCTCTGATGCAACAATGTCTATTGTTGAAGAGTAACAGACTATTTCCAATGACGAAGATCTGGTTGAGGTTTATCATACCAATACTAATAACAATGCTCATGATGAAAGAGAACAAGATCAACCTCATGATAGTGCATATTTTGAGGGAGAGAAGTGTCTTCGGTACCAGATGCAAATTCTAAAGGACATTATGGTCATTCTGAGGGGGAGCAAAATCTTAATGATAATTCTTTAACTTCAGCTTTGATTTTCCGTTTAATAATGCTAATGATGGTGCTTCGTGATAAGGTTATCCTTCTGATACGTAATAAGTCTTTGACGAAGCATTACCTGATTATGATGATTCTTATCCTCCATTGGAGAAGTGGATCAGAAATCATCCGAATGAGCCAGTTATTAGTAACGTTCATATGGGGGAACAAAGATAGTCAAAATACAATATAGTGTTTACACACAGTTGCTTAATATTTAGGCATAGTGTTCATTATGAAAATCAATCTTCAACAATAATCAATCAACAAATCTATCATACAAATCAAACCCTAACTTCATAATTAAAATTCAACTAAAACAATATACTAAATATCATATTTCTAAAAAGAAATCAAAACAAAGGCCTAAAAGTTATTAAAAAAAATACATAGCTATCAGCTATGGCTTAATATTGAATATATGATGATTAGGTTGAGTGATCTCCATGACTCGTTGTCGTCTCTCGAATTCTGAATTCCTATTGTGTCGTTTTGCTTTTATCACATTAATAAAAAAAATAAGTAAGTAAACAATGCAACCCATATGCATGTGGCCCGTTTGGTCCTTGAGATCTTCAGCCCCTCACGCCTGGAGCAATGACAAAAAAAAAGTTGTAAGTTATATGTTTTAAAGTTGGAGGTTCAAAATGGCAAAGCTATTTTACATAACAAAATTTTATATATTCAAAAACTAAATTTTGGGGTGCAGGTCTACCCCCACCGCCCAACTAGATACGCCTGTGCCTTGGACCTCCTATATAGAGTTTCACACTTGAATATCGCGAAGACAACTGCTCGAACATAAAATGTTAACAAAGTAAAAACATATTAAATATAGCAACATATAATTCAAATGGAACAAGTAACTCACATAAGTCTAAGCGGTATGGTTGCCTTTGAAACGGTCACCATCAGCTGTACATAGGCGCCACGTAGGATGCCTACGAAATGTGTTTTTTTAAATTGTCACATTTAATTTTAAAATAAACAAAACTAAAATTAAAACATTTCATCCACATTAAAATTGACATTACATGACATTAAAAAAACGACACATCCAACGGAAATTTAAACGCCTTACAAATTTAAAAAAAACGACACACAAAACAGAAATTTTTAAACCTACAAATTTAAAAAAACGACACATTCAACGGAAATATTTAAAACCTACAAATTATATATTTCCTTGATCTTGCGTTTCACTTCCATAGCCGCTTTATACATTTCACCCGCCAAATGACTAACATCGGCAAAAAGCAATTTCATCTCGGAGAGGCGGTCCTTCTCAACATCCCGTTCCTTCGAGTATTGCATGTGTTCTTGCAAAGTAGTACGCAAACCCGAGAAATTCGTCCTAATTTGTTGAATCCCGTCGGAGCCACGTGTAACCGACGAGTTTGAGGACGCCGCTTTTGCTTTTCCTTTCCGCTTTGCAGCATCTCGACCCATCGGACGACTTGGTCGTTCAACCTCAAGTATGTCGTCGTCATCATAGTTGAGATCTATTCCTACATGCGCGTCGGATGTATCGTGATACGACCCCGATTCGTCCGTTTGCTTCGTTTGTTCGTTTTGTTACCACCCTTCAATTTTTTTTATATCATTTACGATATTCCAAACCTGCAAATATTTGAACGGTTTCGCCAAATCATTTTGGAACATGTAGCTAGCACATTCCATAACCGTCGCCTCGCAAGCCTGGTAGCCCATTGATTCTTCAAATTATTGACGATTGCTTTGAAGTGCAACACCTCCTTGTTCATATTCGCCCATTTGGTGGTGAGTTGGTCTTGACTTCAGTAATCATTTCCTTTTTGCATTCTGAATAGAAAACAGTTGGTAACACGAAACCAAAACTTGTCGCGCCATTGGTCTTTACCGGTGATGGCGTCCTCCGATATGTTGAGCCCGACCGTGCCAACTCCGACTCTTCCTCAAGAGTCCATAGCTTGTTCATCGCTCTCCCTTTGGGTTTCTCGACCGGTGCTTTTTTCCTTCCCTTTCTCTTTTTTTTCGGTTGGAGTGGAATCTCCTCCGGTTCGCTTTCGGGCCCCTCGATGGATATCGGCGCGGTTGGGGTTTGTGGAGTTTGTGGAGATGGCGTTTGGTATTGAGAGTTGAACTGTGGAAATGGGTTGGAAGTTTGTGGCATCATTTGCGGATTGAATTGTCCCAATGGTGATTGCGAGGGCATCATGAATTGGTTGTACATCGTAAAAAGATTTTCCGTTTCGAATTGTGGTCGGTATGGTGGTGAAGATGACGGATCGAACCCAAATAAATTTGGGTTTGGATTGCTTGGGTTTTGAGCCATTTTGATTGTGGAAGATGCAAACTTTTTTGGTGGTATGGTAATAAAATGGGTTGTGTAAAATGGTTAAAAGGTAGTGTAATTATAGGTAAAAAGTTTAAATTTTTGAAAAAAAAAAAACATTTAACGGCTAATTCCCAACGTCCACACAACGCACAACGGTCACATTTTCATTGACATGGGAGTGCCACTGAGTTTGTATGCCGCGGAAGCGGGGTGGCCCATCCGGCGGCATGGCTGGCCATCTCGGATGCCGATGACTTTTTTCATTTCATACCGTGAAGCCCAAGTCGCAAGAAGTGGAGACCCTATATAGACCGTAAGGAGAATCACCCCCAACATTCTTACCTTGTTCTCGGGCGACATAAGCTGCCATTGCTTTGAATACTAACACTAAATTAAACAAATTAAAACTACTGATTGTATGGATCGATAAGCCGTATTATAACCCCGAGGAGGATCACCGCAAACATTCCTTTAATACCATGGTTGTATAGTCAAAATAGCCATAAGCAATATTTGGGATACTTTAACACAAATTATATTTAACAGAAAAGTCTTAATGATTTTACAAACCTAGATTTGAAAAACATTCACAAACCTTTTAACATATAAACTTGAGAACGAGACTTTCGTAAAATCAAAATGCTCACGAGTCACGAGTACATAAAGAGAAAATCTAAGCAAAATCTCTAAACATTACATCTATTATGGAAGACGATAAACAAACCCTAAAACAACACTCGTTTTATCTATCTTTCTTTTGAGAAGTTCAAGTTATATACAACGTGTGATAATAATTGTCACAATACTGATAACTAGATTCAAAATATGTTGAGCAATCATCAATGGCCCCCAAGCTTTAAATTCATACACAATATGACCCCTGGCTTAGCTTAGTCATTAGTGACCTTCCTTTTAACTTTCGACAGCATTTTACTACTGCAAATTAACGCATGTAAATAACAAAATAAATAAATTACAAAGTAGTTTCTTTCCAATGTACATATATATCCCCCCCCCCCCCCCCCCCCCGGCCCTCAGGTTTGGGTAGCTGAAAGATTTCTAGTCCAACTTATGTTGTCACGTGTAACATACTGTAGCTTCTTTTCTTCTTTATAAGTTGGGGAGACAGACAGACAGAGAGAAAGATACGAGTCACACCCACATCCATACCAGCCCTCACCAGGATTCATCATCAAGAAAATAGGGAGAGAGATGATTTAAGTTTCAGTTTTCTGAATTTCATTCATATGTTTTAAACCTTTGTGTTTGTCTTCGGTTCTTTTTCCTACCATTTCAATACACTTTTGAGGCCAATCCCAGAAAACCCCACCAGCATACGTTAAAAAAGAAACAAACTTTTTCACTCTTTATAATATACCGTCTGGTCATTTTCCACTTCATTCTGAGTTGGTCAACGTCTGATCAGTTAAAGAGAAAGGAAAGATCAAGGTCAAGATCAGGTTTCATATGCATGTGAACTAATGGCGTTAGACACAATACATTACCCACAAGATCCGATTGGCATTTGGGGATACGAATACTTGTTACATGAAGATAGAAGTTCTTGTGGGTTCTCGGAAAGCAACAACCATTATCAATATCATGAACAGGTAGCCAATGTCCATTCAAATAATTGGGATTACTGTGCATCTTCTTCGGTGATGCATAACCAAAGCAGTTATGACATTAAGGAACACTGGGGTACTACTTCTTCACCGGATGATTGCACAGGCTGTGCTGCCGGAGGTAACCAGATGATTTCCGGTGCACTATCCCCTCGCCGCGACATCATGATCCAATCGCATGTGGCAGCAGGGGCCACCACTACTATGGCAGTTGTTGGTCGGAGAAAGCGGAGGCGCACTAAGAGTGGGAAGAACAAAGAAGAATTGGAGAATCAAAGAATGACTCATATCACGGTGGAGCGCAACCGTAGAAAACAGATGAACGAGTATCTAGCTGTCATCCGATCTTTGATGCCGTCTTCATATGTTCAGAGGGTAAAACTATTAAGCTTTTGTTATACATTTCTTTGCCTTTTTTTATTGTTTTCCCCGAGAAGAATGGCAAAATCGTATGATAAATAATTTCCGGTTTGTTTTTATTTACTTTTAAAGGAAAAGAAAGGTTACATCACACAAACTTTTGAAATTAATATACAGATTATTAATGTTACTTTAAAATCCACAGCAGATAGAGTCACATCAGTGGCAAAATAATTCTTTCTTTCTTTTTTAATATTATTTTTTATTAATTAATATATATACTTGTAAACAAAAAAGGGGGCCTTTATGAATTCCGATGCAATCCAATTGATTGATTATTTATACCTGATACTTCATCTGGCTTTAGAATCAATAAAAATAAATTTCATTACATTAAAATACATATAGGTTATGAACTAAACCCAAAAAATCAAAATCTCATTCCTTATTTCTTCAAAAAATATCTGATTGACATTATAAAACATTTTATGTAAAAAAAAAACCCCATAATGCAAAATTTATATATTACTTTCTTTTTTTTATATAGAATTTTAATTTATTTGCGTTTCTAATCTTACAAAATACCATTTAATATTAATAGATTAATCGATAAGTATCATTGAGTTTACAACTGATTAACAGCCAAAGGAAAGCCCTTTTTTAAGTAAATATATCATCCCCTTTTCATCTACAACTAAGCCAAACAAAAGCTAGATATGTAGCATATATATATATCGCAAGTAGAGTAGTGTAGATTAGAATGTACGAAACCATCATATTATATATAATTAATTCGATATTAAAATATATATTAAAATACATCATGTAAAAAACTATCAAATTATATATAATAAATTCGATATTAAAATATATATTAAAATTTATCTGACAATGAACTCGTGATTTACAAGCTTTCTTAGAGGCAATAAAATTTAATTTATTTTTATATGAAGGTTGTAATATAAATTTTCATAACTAAGAAAAACGGTATATGGTAAATTGAGTTATTTTTCATAAACACGAGAAATGATAACAAAAATCATAAATAGTAGTTTTGTCATTTTATGTACTATATATTTCAATACTATTATCTGCAAATGAAACAAAACCAACTAAGAATTCCCTTCAATTAACTGTCAAATTAACCAGGTTATATAAATTCCAATTCTTTCGAATTTGATTCAATCAAGTCCCAATTTACCTAAAAGATTCGAATTTTTCTCCTGAGTATTCTGTTTATACGATGAAATAGTTTCTTGGACAGTATTTTCATAAATTTTTCTATGCTTAATTTAAATAGAATCTGCTCTTAGAATATGTTAATATAATTATGTAGATTTCAAATTATATATCTTAATAAGAAAAGAGTTCAATGGCGAATTGTTTAAAAAATTGACGTTTGATATTTGAATTATTAAACCAATAAAACTATATGTTTTTTTACATGTTCGATTTCAATATTAGTTTTATGAATTAGTTGCCAACATTTCACAACTTAAAACGACAAATATCTAACTTAGGTCCATAAAAACTGTATACAGGAGTTTAGTGTCTTATATAGATGAATGCGCATCATTTTAATCATCATATATTGTCTAAGTGCCAAACATGTAATAAACTATGAAAGTAAAAAAAATAGAATAACTAAAAGTTAATGAATAATTTTCAGGGTGATCAAGCTTCAATAATCGGAGGAGCCATAAACTTTGTGAAGGAACTAGAACAACAACTACAAACCCTAGAGGTTCAAAAGCGAGCCATGCATCAACAACCTAACAATGACAATGGCTACTCTCCTCCATTACTACCATTTGGTGAATTTTTTACATTCCCACAGTACTCTAGTCGATCAGCTAATGAAGGTGGTGGTTCAGCCACCGTGCTTGACAACCGGCCACCAGCAATGGCTGAAATCGAAGTAACAATGGTGGAGAGCCATGCAAACCTCAAAATACTATCAAAGAAACGCTATAGGCAGCTCTTGAAGATGGTATCTGGGTTACAGTGTTTGTGGCTCACTATCCTCCACCTTAATGTTACTACCGTTGATCAGATGGTACTCTACAGTGTCAGTGTCAAGGTTAGTTGTTACGTTTCATATTAATATTTATTATTGTTTCTGTTTCAGAAGAACTGTTGGAAATATCTTTACTTAATATTCATTTTGTTTTTTTGGGTTAACAGCTTGAGGATGGATGCCAACTGAGTACAGTCGATGATATTGCTGATGCAGTTAATTGCTTGTTGGGAACAATTGAAGAAGAAGCTCTTTAATCTTACTCAAGAATAACCCACTGTTTTTATAATAAATATGGGTTTTCGATTATAATTCCTTAACTACTGTTCTTAATTTATGGAGAGAGAGCTGGTATGCATTGAAATCTATACATTGTTTTGCATTTTTAAAAATAATAAATATTTTGAAAATTTCAAGTTAATAAATATTTTTGAAGTAATAAGTTTTGTTTGAATATAATAACCGTATATTTATGTTAAAATAGATATTAAATTGGATTTTTACGAATATTGTTGGACATAAACACATATGTATGTGTATGTGTATTAATACTTATATATTTTAACAAAATTCTCGATGACGGACGTTATGATGTTGGTTGTTTGGATCCTACTGTCGGACTTAAGAATCATATTATATGAAACCCATTTCATCAATCAAAAATATTGTTGCTGTAGCATTTGTCACTGTGTAGCATATTATTCAAGTTAAAATTCATATGTAGCCATATAACTACAAAAAAGTTTTGTTGGCGTTGAGTGAAGTCATACAAAAATTTATATGTGCAGCAAGACAACAGTCTCTCATACGGTAAAGTAGGGGTGAGTAAAAACGGAACTGCATGCAAAGCGATAGTGCGGTAAAGTAGGGGTGAGTAAAAACCGAACCTCAAATCAAAAAACGAAGAAACTAAAATCGAAAAATTGAAACTGAATAAATAAACTAATGTTATGGTTTTTTATTATCATTTAAAACCGCTTATTTGCGGTGCGGTTTTCCATATATACCGTACTGCAAAAAACCACACTGCGCCATTCGTAAAAACTGCACAACAAAATTGCAGCACCATATATATATATATATATATATATATATATATATATATATATATATATATATATATATATATATATATATATATATATATATATATATATATATATATATATATATATATATGAATAGGTTCAAATGAGAACGACTAAAAGGTTAAGAACCGTGAGAACCGATATTCACACATTAAAAATTATGTTTTTTTTCTTTTTTTTGTTTTTTCACACTTGTTTATTATGTGAAAATACATCAAACTTAATAAATTTCCTTATTTTTAATACGTTTTAGAATATTCACAATATAATAAAATTTTTAGTTATTAAACTGTGAATACTATAACGTAAATTTTTTTTAAACTGTGAATTAGTGGTTCTCACGGTTCTCAACCTTTTAGTGATTCTCATTTGAACCCTTCCCTATATATATATATATATATATATATATATATATATATATATATATATATATATATATATATATATATATATATATATATATATATATATATATATATATATATATATATATATATATATATATATATATATAAAATAAAGAACCAGTAAAAGATAGAGAACTGGAGAACCATTCTGGACCAATCATTTTATAAGGGCATATTAGTATTTGTGTATTTTAGTTAAATTATAATAGAATAAATTAATTGATAATTTCCTAAAATCTAGGGATTTGATTAATTGTTACCTAAAAAGTAATTGTCATTTAATATGATTTTTTTTCAAAAAAACGTTTTTATTTATAAATTAAAGTATCTGAAAATTTTATAATTTTATCAGAAATTTTCTAATCATGTATGAATAAACGCATTTTGTATTCATATATCAATATGGTTGTAATCGTAAATGAATAAAGCATAAATTGAAGATAATTTCAATACAATTATAATCGTAAGTGAATAAAGTACATTACAATGTAGAAATTTACTATTTTTCTTATAGTCATAACTGAAATCATGAAAATAACATTATATTCATAAATGAATAAAACAAGGATATAACACTAAAGTTATATTCGTTAATGAAAATCATATAATCGTGAATGAATAAGTCATGATCTTCTCCACTTTTGGTTGTACATTAGCATTCCAATACTTCATTCCAAAATGATCGAGATTCTTGATTTATCTTGACATTCTTGATTTTTTCTATACATTGTCAAACATAAAATAAATATATCAATAACAGTAACTAAATCAAAAGTAAATTGAAAGACTTATTGACATTAACTAGTACACATCATGTAATCATCAATGAATAAAACATTGTAATCATCAATGAATAAGGCATTGTAATCATCAATGAACAATGCATGTAATCATTTATGAAACGATAGTTCTAATCATAAGTGATTATGCCTGATATAGTTAATCATATACTTGTATTCATAAATGATTATAGTCAATGCATGTAATCATTTATGAAACGATAGTTCTAATCATAAGTGATTATACCTAATATAGTCAATCCTATACTTGTATTCACAAACGATAGTTCTAATCATAAGTGATTATACCTGATATAGTCAGTCCTATACTTGTATTCACAAATGATTAAACTTAAAAATAAAATTTGTGAGCGATAATTCATTAATGATTAAACTGGTTACTAATTGATGATTAAAAATGAAAAAAGAAAATCATATAGTGATTGAAAATGATTATAACTGAATTGATAATTCCTAAAATATGCAATGTAATTTAAAAAAACAATGATTACTACTATAATATTGCATTTTTGAGCAAACAATTCCTGTTTTTGCAACCTTCGAACTCAGTTGATGGCAGAAATTAGAATGATACCTGCTTTTGATTTAAAATTGGTGTAGACCAAGGATGATGAGATCAGGACCTATATTGAAAGGAAGAAATCAAAGAAAGAGTGTTGAGATTCAATGAAACAAATTTGTGTACATGCTAACCATAACAACAAATATACAATAAAAAGACTAAATAATTGCACACCAGTACCTTAAATCACCACAATTTATGTGCTGCCCCCCAAAGTTCCAACACGACCCTTTACCGTTTTATGATTCCACTGAAAAGGAAAGGTTTATGCGACAGATGATGCTTGATTTATGGTGTTCTTAAACAGGAGTTCATTTGTGGTTAGTAAATCAGAAAAATAGGAGTCGATGTACAGCCAAGATTAATCTCCAAAATCGCACAATATAAATAAGAAAATTAGGAGGAAAGAAAGAGAAATCGGGAAGAAGCTTGGAAATAAACACAGACACACACACATACACATCGATTATGTGTGTGCGTGTTAGGCATTGTAATTCCAGCACCAAGGACGAGAGAGAGAGAGAGAGAGAGAGAGAGAGAAAGAAAGATTTACAAGCATAGGGTGAGGCAGCAGCAACGACTCACTGTTTGATGGAGTCGACGACAACCGTAAGGCTGGCGGCGGCTGTGGTTGCGGGTTTTCGTGAGGTGTTTTCATGATTGATGGATAGATCTATTGTCTGTTGAGATCCAATTTCAGTCCGGACTAAGATTCAAGTTTCTGAACAACACAAACAACCTCGGTTTTAAAACCAAATCCAAATTGTGATTCACCCTTAACATTGGCAAATGATACGAGAGATGGCATTGATGAGTTCTGTTGGAGAATAGAAAGGCGTAGGTGAAGCGGAAGAGGGGAGAGGTTGAGTCGAGAAAGGAGGAAACAGGAGGCGAAGTGAGGAGTGATTAGGTGAGGTGAGGCAGAAGAGATTATATTAGGTTTACAATTTCAATTCGAGATACATGGAGATAGGAGAGAGAGAGAGAGAGAGAGAGAGAGAGAGAGAGAGAGAGAGAGAGAGAGAGAGAGAGAGTGTGTGTGTGTGTGTGTGTGTGTGTGTGTGTGTGTTTGTGTGTGATTTTAGGAAATTATAATAATAGCCTAAACATTAATGACTATTATACCCTTATAGTCTATTAAAAACTATAATTTCATTTAATTATTTTTGAAAATTACATTAATTATCCATTTATATTAACCATTGATCTAATAATTTTCCCTAATTTTAATGGCTGAGATCTGTCCTCCCGTTCTCCACCTTTTACCGGTTCTCTAATGAACCTCTCTCTCTCTCTCTCTCTCTCTATATATATATATATATATATATATATATATATATATATATATATATATATATATATATATATATATATATATATATATATATATATATATATATATATATATATATATATATATATATATATATATATATATATATATATATATATATATATTGTATATTTAAGTTTTTTTTGACATAAAGTTGACTAAAAAGAAAGTAGCAAGCGGATTTCATTTTCAATCTACATCATTCACATTGACTAAGATTTAGTTTTAAGAGTTAGAATATATATATTTTTCGCTACGTAACTATTATTTCAAGTCTTATCATATATGTTTTTTTCATAGTTTTGATCTTAATTTATCAATCTAACAACTAATTCGCCATAAAATCATTTCACATCTGTTATAAGCCAAAAAAAAAATATGTTTATTATCCATCAGTTTTATGAATCTAAAACTTTCGCAATGTAAAACTAGCTTCGTAGCTATTGCGGTTTATAAATCAAACCGAATCACACTTAAAACCACAATCCGCACAATTAAAATACAAAAACCGAATGGTGCGATTTTAACAGTCTAGAGACCGTATCAAACCGCACCAAGATCACCTCTACAGTGAAGGGAGGATAAGCTTCCATTGTGGTCAAAGATCACCCCATAAATTTTCTTATAATTTTAATAATTTTTTTAATAAATTATGTGTGTGTCTGTGTGTGTGTGTGTGTGTGTGTCTATATATATATATATATATATATATATATATATATATATATATATATATATATATATATATATATATATATATATATATATATATATATATATATGAAAGTCTTCATTCACGTACATATATTGGAGTATAGGGTTTTAGTGAAAAAGGGTTTTAGTACACATACGGAGAGTGTGGCTCATAGCCATGCTATCAGCCGTACTTAGCAATGCGATGTGTCGTAAGTGTAAAACCTAGATCTCAAGCCTTGGGCCCTATATAAGGATGCCAAACCCTAGGGTTGTCTCTTTTATCAGCCTCCAAACCCCAAAAAAACCCTAGTTCGTGCCCTAGCCTATTCATTTGTGTGTTCTAGCTCTATTCCCTTATTTTTGAAGGTTTTTGAAGAAGAATAATAAGAAGATTGTTAGTGCCTAGGAGCATTCTGCAACAAAGATCCAACATTTCTTCTACAATTGGACCATTGTAAGTGGGAAAGTCCTTTTATTGATGTTTCTTTATGCTTAGATCTTGTAATAAGGGTTGTTTTTTGTTGTTTTTCTCCATAAGAGATGTGGTCCGGGAATGTGGGGAATTCCAGTTGATTAAGTCCGTTTTCTAGATCTTTTATGGAGTTTTGATCCTAAAAAGAGTGTAAACCAATCTCTCTTGAAGCAATCCTTATGCCTTTGGATGTTCCGAGCTTCTTTTGACCTAGATTTTTGGGTAGGATATAAATGTCCATCAAGTTCACATTTTTATCAATCTACAGATCTAATGGATGGTTTCTGGAAAACCATAAGCCATGACTTAACGGATTAAGAGACTAATAAGAAAGTTGGTATATTCAGAGATAGTGCCGCTAACACCAAGGGACAGCGAGGCTACCCCGGAGTGAACCCATTTTTGATAAATCCCCTTAGCAACGCTATGCGTCATAAGTCGCAACGCGATATGCGTAGGTTGACTTTGACCGTTGACTTTGGTAGTTGACTTTTTGACTAGTTTGACTTCTGGTCAAACTTTGATGGATTTAAGATTAGGACTAAAGGATCGACCTTTAATTGGTTTGGCTCACTGAATTATATTTGATGATGAATTAGGTGGTTTGTATTGCTGATTCTTCAGGAATCTGGTGTTGTGTTTCTTCCTTGCGATTTAGGTGAGTCTCATCACTATACTACGTATGATGTTACATGTGTACGTAGCCTAAGACCCGTTAGGGTAGAACTGTATGCTTAGATTAGTGTAGTCTTGTTGGCTATTAGTTAGTTGTGCGATTTGTTCGTGACTAGGGTTGGATCATCCTTGATTCCATTTATGGTTGGACTATGTTTGATGCCCGACAGAGTTGGACTATAGTGTATGCTTGTTAGGTAGACTTGCTCGATGTTTGACAGTGGTAGGACTTGTTCGTGACTACAGGGCCTGATTCTTTTCGGGTTGGACCATGTGTGATGCCCGTTAGGGTTGGACTCTACCTGATGCCCGACAGAGTTGGACTGTAGTTAGTACCTAGTAGGGTCAGAATGTTTCTGATACCTATTAGGGTTGGTCAATGCGTGATGCCCGCTATTATATCATTGCGTGGTGTGTTTGTTATGTAATGGAATGTATGATATTTTGGGATACTGACTAAACTTTATGCTTACTCTCTCAAGTTAAATGTTTTAAGGTACTCATTCAAATAAAAGGAAGGGCGTGGTATGACTGTACTAGCATGCAACATGTTCATGTTTTCAGAATTCCACTGTCATATGCTTATCAATCGAGATTTTATTGCTATGGATTTTGAAATATTGTTTTATTCAATTTAAACAATGTACTTCATGGTGTTTTTAAATGGTTCTTACGATGTTGTGATGGTTTTTGATATTTTCACTTTATTTTTAAAATAAAAAATTTGGCTGTGAAATTTGGGACGTTACAAGTTCGTATCATATGAAGGGTTTTTTACAAACTATGAACTAGAAAATCACCTAAGTTCACATGCAACCCTAAGAGAGATCTATGTTTTCTTCTATGAACAAATAATAATAAACCTAAAGGCCAACAATAATGTCTAAGGTATAAAACAGAAGAACCAACCTTTGATTCTTGATCCAGAAGCTAGCAGCACAAGTGTCCTGCCTCAAATGGTGTCACACCCAAGCAATGGAGGAGAGAAAACAGCAGAGTAATCTTGTCTTGAAAATGGCGTAGGTTTTGGGGTCCCAGGGGGTTCCTTTTAGAGCCTCCAGGGAAACCCTAGAGGTGCCCCCTTAATGCACAAGCCTGTTGCCCATTTGGACTAGATCTCCTAAAACCCTAATTAGGGTTTTGCCAACCTATAGGTAATCCCCCTAGGTGGCGCCAACTCTGACCCCTGGCCACTGGTTTGTCAATTATTCAACTATTGAATAAATACAAACCAGTCCCTGCACTTTTAATTAATTTATTTTATTACTGAATTAAATCTAATTAGTTCCAGATTAATTTCTAATTAATTATTATAGTTTCTAATTAATATATTAACACTTAAATATATTAATAAACTACTTATTTATTTATATTGATTTATTAAACAATTAATAAATCAACCTTTTCTCTCTACTGACTTCTACATCAATCCTCCTGCTATGAGGGCAACCCAAATGGACTTTGCTTCAATTAATAAGATAAATACAAATATAAAGTCATGGCTTAGACACCTAATCCAACATCATATCCTTGGTTTGAGAGATCTGGATAAACCTTAGTGTGAATCCAGACTCAAACTAAGGATTAGAGGATTTTTAAAACTAATTTTGAATGAAAATTTATTTTTCCAACTACGTTCAAATAAGTTAGGTTACGGACCGTGTAGAAGATCCCTTTGCTTGTTCTTGTTTGATTGTTTCCTAGGGTTTCAAACATGTTAGGCATACCTAAATTACTGTTTGGAATGGTTTCAAATATGTTTTAAAAGGAGGAAGGATGTGATGCATACAGTTAACTGGAGCTCGAAGGAAAGTGACTCCCAAAAATATCTATGTTTATATAGTGCTATTATTATATATGTATGCTAGAATGTAGGCTAAGGATCTACTTAGGGATTGCATGTTAGAATTTTCCTGGATCATATGGATACCTTATTGCCTTGTATGTTATTTGCTATGTGCCACTTGAGACCTATGTTTATAGTGTTAGAATTTTCCTGGATCATAGCAATTAGAACCAGATAGCCTTACAATTCTTGATCTAGTCTTGCTGGATGTTTCTTGTTTGGTTGTGACTTTAGGTAGGGTCACTTATTCAACAACCTATCTTATTCTGATTATGTGCGACTGCGCATGCACGAGACGACCCGACGATATTGGCAAAAGTTTCTCTTGGCACGTGTGGGGTGTGCACTCCTAAGTAGTCTAGGAGGAGTGTTAGTCACTTACATGCAGGAGAGTATGAATGATATACGAATGTCCAATAGTGGTGTGAGGGGCGACTCAGGGATAATTTTCGGACAAGTATTAATAGGCGTGGTAGGTAGTACATGGCTCGTACTATCGGAAGCACAAGATTCGTACCTAGATCAAAAAGAGTCACAAAAATTCTAAGGAGTCGAAAGATGAAAGAACTGGGTGTGATTCCCCCTATGGATTCGTTAAAATCTGTACTTTCATGTCCTCAACATAGTGATGACCGGTCGAGCAGAGAATGGTTCAGGATCCGGTTCGGGTGCGAGTGACCATGGTGAATCAGGGTTGAGTGTCGAGGATATTCCTGAGTTGGTCGTTGCTGAGGTTTCCACGACTCTGTTGGAGATGATCCCCCTAGTGATCGGCTCGATCAAGGCAGAGCTGACACCCCTATTCGACGAAAGATACAATATTCAGATGGTGGCTACAACCATATTAAGAGAGCTGGAGCTCGAGGCCCAGCAGGTATAGAAAAGGCCAGCCTAGGTACAGGTACAACTGGTAACAAAGAAGTTTAAGACTGCCGATTCGAGAATTGTAGGACACGGAGGCTGCGGGCGATGTGGCAAGTGTGGGAAGGCCCACAAAGGTTGGTGTCGTTCTTTTGTATGCCACAAGTGTGGGGAGGCATGTTATTTGAGCCGCCACTGCTCGCGGGAGATGAGAGTATGCTTTCATTACGATCAGGCCGGCCACATTAAGTCTAACTGTCCCAGAATGATAGGGTAAGCGGTGCAGGCCCCGACACCCATTACATTGAGGATCATTGTTGACTTTTAAGTGAAGGCAAAGGCCTCGGGGGTCGAGGGTGGAGCTTACCAGCTCACATAAGAAGAGTCGAGAGTAGCATCTGACATTATCGTCGGTAAGTATCTAGCTCACATTTGGGTTTGATGAATATTAATTAGCACTGTATTGGCCTTAGTATTTCCGACTTCGGAGCAAATGTATATTGTGTTGTTCACTTTTAGCAAAGACCTAAAATCTTATTCTAGGAGTATTAGACTAACCTTTAGAGGTTTATATTACAAGTGGTAGGGAGGTTAGAGTTTTGGTGTTAACCGTGTTTGGACTTTAGAGATCCACGGGGTGAGGTTTGTGATGGACCTCATCCTTTCCCCGATAGGCGAGGTTAGCATGGCGGTAAATACGGACTAGTTAAGCTGGTTGGGGGAGTTATGAGCTACGGTCGGCAGTAGATGCAGGTTCGAACCCTAAGTGAGGGAGAACTAATAGTTCAAGGCAAGGGTACGAGGGGCAGTGCGGCTTCTTGTTCGGTTGCGAGGGCATAGAGATAGCTTCAGCACGGAGGTATGAAATTTTTGGCTTACATTGTTGGCATGCAGGAAGAGAAAGAAGACGACTATGGCAAAGGTACCTGCAGGATTCAGGAATTCCTAGTTTCTTTTCCGTTAGTTCTCTAGATTTCCCTCTTGAGGGACATGCAAAGTATCGTTTAGGTTTGGTCGTGTTGCGGCTCTGGTAGCCGAGACACCAAGTTGTCACACACCGTTTAGTGGTTTAATGTAGTGGAGGATTGCGATTGCGAAATCTTATAACACCTCAATTAGGGCTAGCATGGTGGCCGATGTATTGAGTCATGGAATACTTAGTGCATTTTCATGACCAGTATTTGATGATGATGTAGATATACTTTTATTGGTTGACCAATAAAGCTCAGGTCGAGGCTAGTAGGGTAAAAGGACAAAAGATTCAAAGGATCATAAGAAGGATGACGAAATTGTTATAGATAAGACAGACTAGGCGTTATGATGCGGCAGAATGTTTGGGTCCTTTGACAAGCAGGGACCTGCAATATGCTGATGGTATAGGCGTAGGAAGATCAAGGTTTTCAATCCACCAGGTAGGGCTGGGGTGCGTATAGGTTGGCGAGTGGATTATTGGTGGCCCAACATGGGGTGGGGCATAGGCTAGTATGTTGAGTGGTGCTAGATCTGTTGATAGGTTATGGCTGAGTGTCAGAGACGTCATGGCCAGCTTCAACAATGAAGGATCTTTGGGCGAGAAAAGGAGCACGTCGTATAGTATTGGATTGTCAAATTGCCAGAAACTTTATGAAATGTAGACGCTATGAGAGTATTGTGAACAGATTGATTAAGAGTGCCTACTTTTTATCGTTGAAGGTGATTTCTACATTAAAGAGATCAACCGATGTCTTGGTTAGGTTAGCGAATGACCGTAACGATGCATCTATTTGATATTAGATACGAATGGCAGGCACACGTCCAGATTCTGGAAGAGACTTCATGAAGAACTGAGCACCTAACTACATTTCAATGCCGC
This sequence comes from Cichorium intybus, assembly GCA_023525715.1. Classification (NCBI taxonomy): domain Eukaryota; kingdom Viridiplantae; phylum Streptophyta; class Magnoliopsida; order Asterales; family Asteraceae; genus Cichorium; species Cichorium intybus. The sequence continues at coordinate 66,095,790 of CM042012.1, read as the reverse complement.
TTATTATACGCAGATCGATGACTAGAATAGGAGGATTACTTAGACACTCGAAGATAGCCTAGGAGCATACGTTATCAGTATTGATGATGATTGGGATTTGTTTCTTCCATAGGAAGAGTCCTTCTACGACGTTAGTTTCTGTTCAAGTATAGGAATGCCCCCATTCGGGATGTTGGAAGGGAGAGGGTAGACAAACGTACCGTGGGGGAGTGCGAATGTTGTACTCAAGATCACCAAGCTTATTTGGAGGATTAAGGGAGAGGTTGCAGACTGCTAAGAGTCGGTACAAGACCTAAGCAGATAGGCGAAGTTCGGATTTGGGGTTTTGGGTGCGGGATTTTGTCCATCTTAGTGTGTTACCACGGAAAGAGTTATTCGGTTCATGAAACAAGGCAAGTTGGACCCTAGTAGATTAGACTCTATCTGGATATTGCTTGCATGAGTAAGGAGGCCTACTGTTTGGAGTTCCCAAGAAGCACAGTCAGACCCACAACACATCACTTGTTTCTCGGTAGAGTAAGTGCATAGTTGATTAAACAGCCATGGTACTTGTGTAGGACATTCAAGAGGTGAGCGCTTGAACTATGTGGAGTGGCTTATTGCAGTTTTGCAAACAAAGACGAAGACCTTGCACGACAAGGTGATTTGATTGGTTTGGGTGTGATGACAACATCGGAAGCGTTTCGAGTGGGCCTAGGAACCTAAAAGGGGGGTATGCGAGCATTATCCAGAGATATTAGCATATACGGATTTCTAGGGTGAAATCCAGATAAGTGGGGGAGAGTTGGAAAGCCCGTTTCCCAGGCATAAATTTTGAAGTTTTAAAGAACTATCAAGTATAGAAAACTTTTGGATTAGTGATGCTATTAGTAGAAGGATAGCGATGTTATCAGCAACACGATAGAAATGCTATCAGCAAGATGATAGAGACGCAATCAGTAGTACGATCTTGACATGAGGGAGGGTTTTAGTCTGCATGCGTAGAGTGTGGCTGATATCGACGTTACCAGGCATGCTTAGCAACACGACGCATCACAAGTGCAAAACCTTAGATCCCAGGCCTTGGGCTCTATCTAAGGACGCTAAACCCTAGGGATGTCTCTTGTATTATCCTCCAAACCCCAATAAACCCTAGTTCATGCCTTAGCCTCTTCATTGTTGTGTTCTAGCTCCATTCCCATATTTTTAAGGTTTTTTGAAAAAGAATAAGAAGAAGAAGACTGTTGGTGCGTAAGAGCATTCTACATCAAAGGTCTAACCTTTCTTCTATAGTTTGGACCACTCTGAGTAGGAATGTCCCATTCTTGATGTTTCTTTATGCTTAGATCTTGGAAGAAGGGTTGTTTTGTGTTGTCTTGGTCAATGAGAGATGTAATCTTGGAGTGTGGGGAATTCCATATCATTAAGTCCATTTTCTAGACATTTTCCAGAGTTTTGATCCAGAAGAGAGAGCAAGCCATGCTCCTTGAAGCAATGCGTAAGCCTTTGGGTGTTCCAAGCTTCTTTTAACCAAGGTTTGTGGGTTGGACATGCATTGGACATGCATGTCCATAAAGTTCACATTTTATCAATCTATAGAGCTAATGGATGGTTTCTGCCTTTCTGGAAAACCATAAGCCCTGATTTCACAGATTAAGAGATTAATAAGAAAGTTGGTATATTCAGAGATAGCACCGCTACACCAAGGGATAACGACGCTACCCCGGAGGGAACCCATTTTTGATAAAGCCCCTTAGAGACGCTATAGGTCATAGGTCGCGATGCGATATGCGTAGGTTGACTTTAAACATGGATCATTGACTTTGGCTGTTGATTTTTTGACTAGTTTGACTATTGGTCAAACTTTCATGGATTTAAGATTCAGACTAATGATCGACCTTTAATTAGTTTGGGTCACTGCATTATATCTAATGATGAATTAGGAGGTTCGTATTGATCATTATTCAGGAATCCAGTGTTGTGTTTCTTCTTTGTGATTTAGGTGAGTCTCCTTATTATACTACGTGTGACGTTAAATGCGTAGGTAGCCTAAGACCCATTAGGGTAGGACTGTATACTTAGACTAGTGTAGCCTTGCTGGAAATTAGTTAATTATGCATTTTGTTCATGACTGTAGGGACTGGTGCTCTTAGGGTTTGATCATCCCCGATTCCAGTTATGGTTGGACTATGTTTGATGCCCGATAGAGTTGGACTATAGTGTAAGCTTGTTAGGTAGACTTGCTCGATGTTTGACAATGTTAGGACTAGTTCCTGAGTACAGGGCCTGATGCTCTTAAGGTTAGACCATGTCTGATGCCCATTAGGGTTGGACTATGTTTGGTGCCCTGCAGAGTTGTACTGTAGTTGGTACCTAGTAAGGTCGAAACATGCGTGATGCCCATTAGGGTTGGTCAATGCATGTTTCCCGCTAGGATATCATTGTGCGTTGTGTTTGTTATGTAATGGAATGTACGGTACTTTGGGGAACTCACTAAGCTTTGTGCTTACTCTCTCAAGTTAAATGTTTTAAGGTATTCTTTCATATAAAAGGAAGGGCGTGGTATGACTGTACTAGCATGCAACATGTTCATGTTTTCAGACTTCCTCTGTCATATGTTTATCAATTCGGATTTTACCACTATGGATTTTGAAATACTATTTTATTTAATTTAAATAATAGATTTCATGGTGTTTTTAAATGGTTCTTACGCGTTGCGATGACTTTTGATATTTACACTTTATTTTTAAATGAAAAAATTGGTAGTGAAATTTCATACATTACATGATCACTAAAACTTATGACCTTAACATTAAAAGACTCAATGTTAATATGGTGGCCACAAGGATCACCATTCATTGTCATTTTTGTCACGTTAATACCATCATTATTTTTTTTTTGATGTTCTTGCTTCCATTTTTGTTTTCTACGGATTGAACATTGTATCAAACTTTGAAGTTTCTTTTTTTTGAGATATCCCTACCCTTAATTTGGGTTTATACATTGGATATTGTAAAATGATATTGCTATTTATTGTGTTATTTCTTGTATAACTTTTGAAGTTCATGATGATATTTTACCGTTTTGTGGTTCCTTGATGTGAATATTAAGTGTATTTCATCATAGATCTTTTAAATGGTAGTTTATAACATCACTAGGTGATCGCAGTCGTTGATGCAATAAAAAATAAACCTTAAACGCACTAACTAGTTACGACAAGTAAGGGTCGAATCCACGAGGAGCTTATGGTTAACAACTAGTTCTAACAGATTTAAAAGTAAGCAAATTCAGAAACAATGCTTGCAAAGGTTTGATTCAATAATAAAAAGAAGTGATCGCTCACAGTTTTAGTTTTGATTCTTAAACAATGTATTATATCAGATTCTACTAATTTTGCGTTCATTTAGATTACATAGATATAACCGTACTGTTACTGACTAAATCTGGGGTCAAACTACGTAAAATCCACATCCTCCATCCTACACACCACTGTGGATGATTTGGCACGGTAAGGAAGATCACAATAAAATTGTCTTACACTTAATCAATCAACAGTTTAAGAACAACCAATGGAAATCTAGTCATATGATTTAAAATCAAACAATCCAAACATCGTGTTCATGAATCTAAAATGTTCAAATCTAGTACAATACTGGTGAAAAGAAATCAAAACCTACTCCCGGTTGCGATCACGGAATGATTTAGTTGCTCATGACTCGGACTGATGCAAACACTTTGTTGGACATGATGAACATGTCTGGATCATCAAAACTACAGGAACTGTGGCTTGATCTTGATGCAAAAGAGGTTTGTTTTGAGATTGGGATTTTTTTGGAGATGAGTTTGGAATGTTTTGGACCTTCGAAAAGTGCCAAAACCCTTTGAAATTTTTCTGGGAAGTACCTTGGTTTGATGGGATAAAGTCTCATTAAATAGAGTGGCTTAAATAAGGAAATTTAGGGCTGGCTTGACGGCGGCGTCCTACGCCAGCGTCTCAGATGCCCCTAGGACGCTGGGTGTTCTTCTTCAGTTCTTATAACGTGCCAACGTTCCAGAACGAGACGTTCCAAAAACGTTGTGCGTCCTAGGCCAGCGTCTTAGACGCCCCTGGGACGCTGGGTGTTTTCAGCTTCGCTTTTCCCTCAAAAATGGCCCAGAGTTCCAAGTCAGCATCTGGGACGCTGCCTGGGCTGCTGACATTTTTATTCAGCTTCCGGTGTCCGTTTAGTGCGTAGTTTTCGCCCAAAATTCCCGTTTTAATCCCTGCATGTATTTCACTCAATTCCATCAAAGTAGGGTCATTATTGGTTAAACAAAGCTTAATTTATCATGTTAATCACATATTACTTTAAACCAAAATGACCCTATCACTAGGATGTTCATTCTTAGGTAACAATCTGATCTAAAAAAATTTAGATCTAAAGTTTGCCTAATTTGTCGAACATGCTACATTTTAACTTCAACTTTGATAATTTTTCATGTTTCATGGACAAATAGTTAATGAAACAGGGAAGAGAATCCAAATATCGAATCTATGGAGAAGTTTCACCAAGAAAGATTGGTGTTTCTATATATTGCATTAAACACTAACTAAAGTTAGGATTAATTGCAAACATAGAAATGTAGCTTTATTTTTTACCCAAACAACGATGAACTTTTCTTTTTAACCCAAATACTTCATTTTTATATAGTTTCTATATTCTTGCATAAATTCCCATATTTTAACTAATCATATGGAAAAACGTGCCTTGAATTTTGCATTTTTGATTATGTTTGATAGTTTTAACTCTTGTAGGATGATGGAAAAAATAACATAGGGAGCATTGCAAGGGATATACTGTGGTGGTTGAAATGTTAAAAGTGTGGATAATTTTTTCTTATTTTAGTTGGGCTTTTCATTTCTTTAATATGTCAATCACAAACACAATACACGTCAATATTATGTTTGAATTTCATGCTTTAGCTAATGAAGGTACTTTGTTTAGTAAATTCATCAAACTTGATCTGTATAAACTTTGTGAATACTAACATTTTCAATTTTATTTATATCCCATATATAGAGAAAACTCTTGAGAATGGTTTAGATGCTTAAGTATGACTTAGATAACAATGCTTGCATAATGGGATTACTCATAGTCATAAATGAACTAATCATTTAAGCATCTTCATATATGGTTTCCAAAACAACAATGTATTCTGACTCTGTAGTGTAACTGCAATTAAAATATGCATGGAAGTCCTATCCATGTAACTTTTCCTCATTCATGATAAGAACACCCTCGATTGTGATTGAGGATCATCTCAATCTATTTGGAACTTTAGATATGTGTAACAGTTTACATATAGCTTTTTTTAAATATTTTGTAGATTAAGAATATTTCTTTAGTTCCTCGTAAGAACTTTAGAATGTTCCTTTCGGTCATCCTTTGACTTATTCTCGGATTATAATGGTATTTTTTCATCATGCTCCAAGCATACGATATATATGGCATTTATGCATTACATGGCACATATGATTAATCCAATTGCAACAACATGTGGAATCTAATCATACTAAGTAGCTCAACCATGGTACTAGGATTCTGAGGCATGCTCAAAATCGTGTCATGCGGTATTGACAAGATAAACTCTCATAGAGTCTTATATCTTGAACTTTCAAGATCTTGACAATTAATGCAATTATACTTAATCCTTTAAGTTGTCATGATATATATAGATCTCTTATTCCAAGAATTAATGTGTTAATCATACATAACACCGGGAATGCAACTGTTCTCCCACTAGCTTTTGTAGAAACCACAAGAGTCATCTTGATTTATAAAGAAATTGCACCATGCAATTTTCTTTTAAGAAAGAAGATTATTACTTTGAGATGTTGGCTTTAAATCTAAGAAGATTTCCATCCATGATTGTTTCTCTCCTTTGAAAACTCACTTATTCTTTGTAGTCATACTATATCGAGGAAGACTAATCGAGCTCATACTTCATAATCATACATGAATGCATCTATGTGTGTTTTATTAGTTTCTGATCAACTATTTGAACAAGTTCAACAATTGTTGAAAAACTTGCTAATTCCAAACTATGATGCATTTAGTTTATTGTTCTTTAACCTTTAAAGTTCCATATTGCTCCCACTTAGAAAGAACTTTCTAAGTATATGTCTTCTGGAATGACAATTAGTGGGATTGTACGAACTTTATCCTAAACAATCATTTAGGATATTCTACATAAATGCTATTAGTAGATACTATGTTGAGTTAAGCTTCTTGTTCTACATAAGCTTTATAACTCTATACCTTTTATATAAGGATAGAACATTTCATCCTTAGTCATACGAATGTATCTAATCTACTTGTTTGGTTGGAAATATATATTCAAAATATATGTGTTGCAGTGAGCACAACATACTACAAGGTCTGATTTACCCTCTTCAAAAACTTTTAGTATCGGTATACAACCAGTGGTCAGGTGATCCTATCCCACTAGAAAACACGACAACTACTTCGAAGATCATAAGACAAAATCAATGTGGTTAGGTGACCCATGACCTACAAGACCCATACAAATGACGAGTGAGTGTTTTTGACAAAATGAGTTTTGAAGCGATTCGACAACTCCTAAGATCTTCCAAGAAGACTTGGTTTAAAAACTCATTTTCTTTATTAGAACGAAAAGGTTTATGATGGCCTCATTGAGTTGTATTTCATTTTCACTATGAAACAGTTTGATTAATTTATTTATTTTTAACAATAACGGATGAAAGTTGTTAGTGAAATCGATAAAGTATCTATCACTTAATCTATTCATAAGATTGAAAAGACTACATACATCACTATGTATAATTATTTAACAATCCTTTTGTTCTTTCACTACCATTTAGAGAATGACACTTGTGAATCATCAAATATATTCATAGGATTGAAAAGACTACATATATCACTATGTATAATTCTTTAACAAGCCTTTTGTTCTTTCACTACCATTACAGAAAGCCACTTGTGAATCATCTTTCCATACAAATAGAATTCACATATCAAATGAATCAGACTCATTTGCCTTCAAAATTCCATCTTTTGAAGTTGGTATATGTGTTTCTTGTTTATGTAGTTAGGATAATAATGACATAGATAAGATTGAATCAAATATCATTTGATTAGATAGGTGTTATGTTAAACTATTAATCCCTTGAAAACATATAGATTTACTTCATAAATAACATTATGAGAAAATATTCTTAACATAGAATACATCGTTTTGGAACATGAATGTAAACATCCATTAAATGATAAGTAAATCTAGATTTATTCAAAATTTTGAAACTGTTACATGTTCCTACTCATAATAGGTACAAAACATCTGTTGTTGATATGCATACTATTTGGTATTCAAAAGCTACAGAAGTATCAATAACAACAATTGTTATATTTCCAGCATGGAATACCATTGGTTTGTAATCAGCTGCTTATTTCTTCCATACATCTACACATAATATCAAATATTAGTGTCACATGAAGTATCAAATACTCAAGTGCTTGGTGGAAAAATAAATATTTTTATCATATAGATATATGAAGTGTTGGTCATACCAAACGTCCTCAACTTGGTGAGACGGGAGGAGGAGTTCCTCTTCCGATGTCTGATTTCTTCACAATAGAAACAACACTGATCATTTTGGCCCGTTCTTTATTTATTGGGTTTATGCTGTATTTCCCTTAAGTGAACTATAAATCTCTTAGAGTACACATTCTCATTGACTTTCTTTTTATCCAATGATTTAATAGGTTTGAACCAGATTCTACTATTCTCAATGAATATCTGATTTACTTGATGAAACATCTGATATTCATCATAATTCTCCAAGACCTTCCAGAGGTCAAGGGTCATTATTCCTAGTATGATGTGAGACACATCAATAGCATCACAATAATGCTTCCACCAAGCATCATGATCAGACAGACAAGTTAGCAGAGGTTGTTCAGGAATGGGACCACCAAAAGTTTCTAGCTCTTGAAACTCAACAATAGAAAGGTTGTACAGGGGCATGAGAGTATTAGGAGTCATTTACAGAATTTGACCAGCTTTCATTTAGTATTTTCAATATCCAGTCTTTAAAGATTAAAGCATTTTATTGTTTCTAAAACATTAATTTATTAAATTTTAGGATCCAAGTTATGAAACAAGTAATAGGTTAGGTAAGCTTTATCCCATCCACTTAATCCAACTCGGTAGGTAGCGATTATCAATTACATCAAATGTAATTCCTAGATTATGGGATCCTAAACAACTATTGTTTAACTTGAAATGTTTGATCTCATCTATGCCTCGGGCCTCTCATGCTTAGGTGACCTTTATCACAGAAGATTCACGATCAAGTCATCCTACTTGAAAAAACTTGTAGCATTGTAACTAACTAGTGGCTAGGTGGCCCATCTTGAAGTAAAAGGTACAAAAACTACTTTGAACATCATAAGAAAAAATCCAAGCGACCAGGTGACCTGTGCCACAAAGACCGTATAAACGACGTGTGAGTGTTCTTCAAAAAGATGGCATAAACTTTCATTTTAAGAAAATGTTTTTTATAGGTTTTACAAATATAGTTTTGAAAACATGGTCTCATGAATATTGCATGCATCCAACAATTCATGTACCCTTGTGTAAAACTCATATCTCTTGTATAAGGTTCTTTAGGTTCCAAATAAAACTTCATTTTATTAATCGTTAGCCGCGATCAAATATAAACTAATATCGTATATTAAAGTTTAGCGGTAGATCGCTTTAAGAACCGGTTATAGTCTTTTAATAAAACTTCATTATATAGTTAAGACTTGGAGTTTTTGATGAGTTCTAAAATCATTATTTTAAATCTCCTTTTAATAATCAAAATCTTATGGCTTTATGAATTTGTAGGATAAAACTCATTTTTATTTACAAACTCATTTTATACATCTTATGTTGAAAGTTCATATTTTTATAACCAAAACCAAATTATAATAATTATGTTATCAGTCATTTTAGCATGCATAAAACATAATATCAACATAACGCGTTAAATTTAAAAACTAATATCGTATCTAAAGTTTCGATGTAAAAGTAATACCTAGTATTACAATTTGATATTATAACGCTATAAATCGATTTTTAGTCTTTTTAATAAAACTCTTATTTACTATAAAATACATTGAGTTTTAGATTTAGTTTAAACACATTTTAAACTATCTTAAATAGTTTAAAGTTGACTATTAAAAGTTTTACAATGAAAACAAATTTCAAGAAAACCTTAATTTTGACTATTAATAAATGTCTTACGTTATAATTTAAATATTTATTTATCATACTCCAAATGATGTTAATTTATGATGAAATATTATTTAGCATGTAGAAACCATTTCCATACATAAAACACAACATATGACAACATAAAAATCAAACATCACAAGCATGCATCAAAAGTGTATAAACGAAGCCATTTTCTAGTAATACTTTTTGTGAGCCAATACAAAAACTATTAAGTCATTCCTAAAGTACTTAAAGGACACTTCAAAATGTCTTTAAGCTCCCACTTGTCAAGACAACTCTTACTTGCAAAAAGGACTTCAAGGCACCATCTGTAACGCCAAGACACGCTTTATTATATAATTATAATAAAAGGGTAAATTGGTCATTTTACATTGGAAGGGTAAAATGGTCTTTTGGACAGAAAAGTATTAGGTTTGAAATAATATTTTGAGTTTTGGACTTAAAATGTTATAAAAACTGATTTTCGGGTCGTTTTACCGAAAAAGGGTATTTTGGTCATTTGACCAAGTCAACGACCAATTATGTAAAAATATTGTTGGTTGTGGCAAAAATGTAAGAAATGAAAGTTTTATTGTAATAAAACTTGGTTATTGTGGTCAAAGTTCAAGAAAATGAACTTTAGGACCAAAATTGTAAAATTTTGGGGTATAAATATAAAAGAGTTGACTCTCTCTTTGACTAGCCATTGTGCAGCAACGGGAGAAGGCTTGGAGAGGCTATTTTCTACAGGAAATCATGAGGAGAAACAAGAACTTGAATCAATTGTTGGAGGATGATGATTCCAAGCAATTAAGGTTAGTAATTGACTCTTTAAGTCAAACTCTTGATTGTGTTCTTGGTTTGGTATTTTAGAAACTGAAATTTGTACATTTCAGTTATGATTATGTGGTTTAAATGGTTAGATACTTCCATTAAGTCATTATAACAAGAACTTAACTCATCAAAATGGAAGTAGGTTGTTATAATTGATGAATTTGAAGATTTGGGGTTGTTAGAACTAAGAACACTAATTCTTCCTATGATTGATTGAGGGTGTTTTGATGGTTAAAAACCTTGTTAAAATGTAAGGTTTTAGCCTAGGAACAAACCCCAAGTGATTAAGAACAGAAATAAGGACTTAATGGACGAAATCTGCAAGCTACAGTGCATAAATCGCGACTGGCCAGGGGGTCTGCCCAGGCGCCAGGCGCAGTGCGCCCAAAAGCCAGGCGGGGTGCGCCCAGGCGCAGTGCGCCCTGACCCTGGCGCAGTGCGCCTCCAAGGCAGTGGCCAGGCAGGAACTTTGAAACGCTAACTTTTGTTTGGCTTGTCTGTTTTAGCTCAAATTTGGACCATAGGCTCGTTATGGTCTGAAAAGTTTGGGAAAATTTTTAGATTGAGTTTCCGACCCCTCGGGGGCACTGTAGATCGATTTCAATGCCTCGGTGAATAGTAAAATTCATAAAAAGTTAGTAAACGGAAAGTTTATTAACTAGGCATTGTTTGTAATGATATTGTATTGAACTCTAGTGTATTAGAGTCAATGTAGATGATTATTAACCTATTATCATTTGGTATATAAATGGATAAATAGGTATGGGACAAAATGGTTGTGGTGCACGCAAAGGCAAGAAACAAACGAAATTGAAACGCAGCTAACATCCAGGTGAGTAATCTCACTGATATCATATGCGATATATGATGATTGTATTGTTACAGGTTGAAACGGCTTCGAGGGACGAAAATGACAAGTGTAAAAATATATGTAAAAGACAATACCAGATAAGCCGTGAGTCATTGCGATGACAAGAACGGAACTGTGAGTCAATACATATATATATACACTATGAAATGACAAGACCGGAACCAGCCGTGAGTCAATAAAATGAAATGACAAGACCGGAACCAGCCGTGAGTCAATAAAATGAAATGACAAGACCGGAATCAGCCGTGAGTCTAGGCAACAGCGGGCTAACCCGTGAGCCAAGGCAACAGCGGGCTAACCCGTACGCCATAACTAATTCTGGATGCTATATCCAATGGGTGCGGCCTTGTTGGCTATGCCTCCGGTGCGGCCTTCGGGCTATGTCTCCGATGCGGCCTTCGGGCTATGATTTTGTTACAGGTACATGGTGCGGCCTTTTGGCTATGATATCGGGTTGTTAAACCCAGCTGGTGCGGCCTTCGGGCTATGATTTATATATTGATAATGTTTTGGTACAGCTTATATAGCGATGACACAGGGTGCGGCTGTAAGCCATGATATATGATGCAGTCCAGTGTGACTAAGAAATATGGGACAGAAATTGTTAGACATGATTATAGATGCAAATAATTAACGTGGCTTGTTGATTACAGGTCACTATGATTCAGCCTGTAGGGCTACAGAATAGGATGTGAAATCCTAGAGTGTATATGGTCAGCCAGTAAGGCTAGGAGTTTGGATTCGATATCCAGACAGTTATATGATTGTTTTTTTTTATACGTGTTATCTGCAGATTTGATTATTCACTGAGCTTTGTAGCTCATACCGTTTGTTACTGTCCCTGCAGGTTAGCATGATACTGATAGGGGACAAGATAGAGTCCGTGACTTTGAAGTGGGACTCGTAGATGCTGTCAGTAGCAGCCCGGCTTTAAAGGAGTTATGGTATTTTATACTCTCCTTGATACACTTGTACCCGTATTTATTAAAATATACCCCTTGTTATGGTTTTATGTATTGAAACCTGTGTTTTAAATGAAAAATTTTTCAGGGGTGTTTTTGTTTTAAAAGCCGGGTGTTACAAGTTGGTATCAGAGCCATGGTTTAAGTGAACTAGGTGTCTATAGAGTAGATTCCTGGACTTAAACCCTGAGACAGTAGACATGATGAACTGTTAGGTGTATATAAATTTTTATTATACATATATAACCTAACTATTGCTGACTTCTAATGTATAAGAAGTACGAGCAGCGAGTATTACTGGGAGAAATTTAGGGCGCGAAGCTCTAGGAAATGGACCAGCTCATTCTGGAGACTCCGTTGGATGAGGAGCAAAAAGGGGACGAATAGCAGAAATCCACATGTTGGGCACTATTAGCTGATGTGGTCAGAAAAAGAAATCGGTTGCTCACCCTGATTGATATTCAAGGTGAAAGAACAGTAGTTGAGACTACAAGAGAAGCAGAAAACGATTATTGGACGCTTCAGGAGAAGTTACCACATACCGGTCCAACCAAAAAAAAAGGAAGGGACCAAAACCGAGCAGTTATGTATTGTGATCAATGCAGGAAAGGCACTAAGGAAAATTGTAGAGTTGAAACTCTACCGTTGACATGCTGAAATTGCAGATGATAGGAGCAGATTGCTCGAGCTTGTTGTATGGGACGGAAGTGGTTCCAGCGAGGAACTATAGATCACTTCCTTATGACATACTCACATGCTAAATGTGGAGTAACGGGTGGTGAACCCAGGAAAGAAAGAAGGAACAAATGATCGAAAAGGACCAGTGGTGCCTTGATCATTCCAGCAGATTATGGAAGAAACTCGTGAGGAGACAGATATGATCTCCGATGTAAATGTTTTGAATATAACTTCGTGTATGTTATATGTGATCCATGAAGCTATGCTTTGGATCGATGACTCGATGTTTTGTTTGAATTTTTCATCAATGATTTTGGATGAAATATTTGAAATAGCTATAGTAGATAGCAAGTATGTTCAAGATATTGAACACCTGGAAAGTAGTCTGCCTAGGATTTACGGGACCATTTTCCCTATGAATCTGAAGCCGATGAATACTAGTAAATCTGAAGCAATTGCGCTTATGAATTGGTTAGCAATTAATTATGCTAACATGAATTGTAGAAATATGAACATGATGGTTCAGAAAGCAGAAATGAGCGGATGAAAATCCATGGTAAATGACCGTTGTTGAGAATACCGGTTAGCTTCTTTGCTTAAACTCGGAAAAGAGTTAGTAAAGGAATGATGTTGTAGTTGGCATACGTGGTATGGGCCAAGCTTAATAAAGTGGTGAAAGTAGTGTACTACTTTAAATAAATTTTCGGATGATTCTTTTGAAAAGAACTTCCATGATTTTTGCCAGATTGGCAAGAAGAGCTTATGATTAAGCTAGTATTGAGAGTCGTTCCTGTTATCTAGGCTCTGTGTTGATTGGCTTCTGCAGAGATGGCAGAGTGGTAAAACAATTGGAAGAAATTGTTTTTAAATTGGGATCTCATATGACTATAGGTATCATCAGATGAAGCCCTATCTGTTTGAAAAGAAGAAAGATAAGTTAATGTGTATGTACATTGACTACTGAGAATATGATATTCTCAAAACCAGATTGAAAATGAGGTACAGTTGTACCAGATACTGGAGTTACTTCACTGAGTTAAGTGATATGTTAAATTCTCCAAGTATGAAAAATTTGGCTAAAAGAAGTTTCAACTCTTTGGGCATGATAATACTGCCAATGATGATAAAATAAATCCAGTGGGATAGATGATGTGATAAAACTGGAACCGCCTGAGGAATCTGACTGACATTGTAGTTCCTTGGATTTGGCGGGTTACTATAGGAGAGTTGTAGAAAACTGCTCCTTGATTGCTGGTCAGTTGACTAAGGTTGACTAATAAAAGTGTAAAGTCTGAGTGGTAGAAAGACCACAGATATGTTGTAAAGGTTTGGAATAAACCTTGTGTGAACCTCTAACGTTAGCAATAATGCTAAGCAGAGAAGATGGATTGGATCGTTGAAATGTATCCAACTTTGATTGTGGATGCATGATGTTGCAATAGCAACTATGATTTTGGTATTAAGCTGTTGAGACACTATCTATATGGTGTAAGGCTTACCGTGTATAAGGATCATAAAAGTTTGAAAGACTTAATTGATCAAAAAGAAGCTATATATGAAATAGCAAAGATAGATGGGTTACTTAGAGATTTCGGGTATGAAATCTTGTACCATCTCAGAAAGGCGTATGTGATTACAGATGCCTTGAATTAGAAAGAGTAACCTTTGGAGGTTACATCCACGTGTATGAACGTGGCAAAATGATTACCTGAGTTGATTCGGGTAGCACAGAAAGATGTGTGCAAGTCTGAAAACGTGAAAAGTGAATAAATGATTGAATAGTAGCGGAAGTTAGTTGGAATATCACAGTGATTTAAAACCCTTGGCGGTTGTGAATGTGAATTCCAAAGTCAAACGAAACATAAAAATCATCTTGAAAAGATGCATTTTGTATCAGATATGCAGCATACCCGGGGCAATACCAAACTGTATAGGTCGATAAAACCTATGTGTTGGTGGCCGGGGCTGAAGAAAGACATTGAAAGACATGTGAAAAGTGTTTGACTTGTGGGTAACTACAGTCAAATCATTAGAAACATAAGGTTGTATGTCCTAAAGAAGAAATGGGACGAAAAATATCATAGACTTTGTAGTAAAGTCTTTGCAAGTACCGTATGGGTATGACACCACATGGGTGAATTGCAGGTTGATTGATGAAATCAGTGTAGAATTATAACGACTAAGAAGAAATTAAGAGTGGAAAAGTAGTGAAAAATTACAAAGATAAAGAAAATTGTCGACGTGAGTTATCGGCGCGAATTGTATCGGACAGAGATAACAGAATTATTCTTTGAATTTGGCATAAATTTCAAGAATAATTAGTTCAAAAGTACTAGTAAGTACTGTGTGCGAATCGCAGATAGATTGACGAGGTGAGATAATGATGCAGACCTTAGGAAATATGCCTAAAATCTTTATAACAGACCCTAGCGGAAACTAGACGACCGTCTATCCTTGGTAGAAGTTGTAGATTAGTATAGGTATTATACTAGTGTTTTATTGACTCATAGAAAGTATTGTATAGACTACCGTGTTGCACGCCGATTTGCTAGACGGAAGTTGGGGAGAAGCTGTTGACTAAACCTGAGATTGTATCTCAAACAGAAGAAAAGATTTGGCTAGGTCGAAAAAGCTTGGAAATAGACCAAGATCGACAAGAGTAGTATGCGGATTGTCGAGTAAAACCATTGAAACCCCAAGTAAGGGAAGATAGTGGAACTCAAAGTGAACCTCCGGAAGGACTAGAAATTGATGTGGGACAAAAAGGAAAGTTGAGTCATTGTTTATTGGACTTTTCCGTATATCCCAAACGCAAGAATTGCGGTGTATTGATTGAATATCCTTGATAAACTTCAAGATGATTGTAAAGTTTTCTATGGGTCTCATGGTTTTGAGAACATAGAGTGATAAATTCTAACGAATCCCTCATGTCGAAATGAGGAAGATAAGTGATTAAGGTGCCCGGGACAACCGGATGAGTGATATGCGAGTGGTGATATAACCACGAAATACGAAAACTAGTATGGTTAAGTGCTTAGGCAATACCATAAAGGTTTCCATATGATATGATAAACCGGAATTGTAACGAGAAAGAATTACCCTTGTTTGTTTGTGTGATTTCGGGGACGAAATTTTTTGAAGGAGGGGAGAATTTGTAACGCCAAGACACGCTTTATTATATAATTATAATAAAAGGGTAAATTGGTCATTTTACATTGGAAGGGTAAAATGGTCTTTTGGACAGAAAAGTATTTGGTTTGAAATAATATTTTGAGTTTTGGACTTAAAATGTTATAAAAACTGATTTTCGGGTCGTTTTACCGAAAAAGGGTATTTTGGTCATTTGACCAAGTCAACGACCAATTATGTAAAAATATTGTTGGTTGTGGCAAAAATGTAAGAAATGAAAGTTTTATTGTAATAAAACTTGGTTATTGTGGTCAAAGTTCAAGAAAATGAACTTTAGGACCAAAATTGTAAAATTTTGGGGTATAAATATAAGAGAGTTGACTCTCTCTTTGACTAGCCATTGTGCAGCAACGGGAGAAGGCTTGGAGAGGCTATTTTCTACAGGAAATCATGAGGAGAAACAAGAACTTGAATCAATTGTTGGAGGATGATGATTCCAAGCAATTAAGGTTAGTAATTGACTCTTTAAGTCAAACTCTTGATTGTGTTCTTGGTTTGGTATTTTAGAAACTGAAATTTGTACATTTCAGTTATGATTATGTGGTTTAAATGGTTAGATACTTCCATTAAGTCATTATAACAAGAACTTAACTCATCAAAATGGAAGTAGGTTGTTATAATTGATGAATTTGAAGATTTGGGGTTGTTAGAACTAAGAACCCTAATTCTTCCTATGATTGATTGAGGGTGTTTTGATGGTTAAAAACCTTGTTAAAATGTAAGGTTTTAGCCTAGGAACAAACCCCAAGTGATTAAGAACAGAAATAAGGACTTAATGGACGAAATCTGCAAGCTACAGTGCATAAATCGCGACTGGCCAGGGGGTCTGCCCAGGCGCCAGGCGCAGTGCGCCCAAAAGCCAGGCGGGGTGCGCCCAGGCGCAGTGCGCCCTGACCCTGGCGCAGTGCGCCTCCAAGGCAGTGGCCAGGCAGGAACTTTGAAACGCTAACTTTTGCTTGGCTTGTCCGTTTTAGCTTAAATTTGGACCATAGGCTCGTTATGGTCTAAAAAGTTTGGGAAAATTTTTAGATTGAGTTTCCGACCCCTCGGGGGCACTGTAGATCGATTTCAATGCCTCGGTGAATAGTAAAATTCATAAAAAGTTAGTAAACGGAAAGTTTATTAACTAGGCATTGTTTGTAATGATATTGTATTGAACTCTAGTGTATTAGAGTCAATGTAGATGATTATTAACCTATTATCATTTGGTATATAAATGGATAAATAGGTATGGGACAAAATGGTTGTGGTGCACGCAAAGGCAAGAAACAAACGAAATTGAAACGCAGCTAACATCCAGGTGAGTAATCTCACTGATATCATATGCGATATATGATGATTGTATTGTTACAGGTTGAAACGGCTTCGAGGGACGAAAATGACAAGTGTAAAAATATATGTAAAAGACAATACCAGATAAGCCGTGAGTCATTGCGATGACAAGAACGGAACTGTGAGTCAATACATATATATATACACTATGAAATGACAAGACCGGAACCAGCCGTGAGTCAATAAAATGAAATGACAAGACCGGAACCAGCCGTGAGTCAATAAAATGAAATGACAAGACCGGAATCAGCCGTGAGTCTAGGCAACAGCGGGCTAACCCGTGAGCCAAGGCAACAGCGGGCTAACCCGTACGCCATAACTAATTCTGGATGCTATATCCAATGGGTGCGGCCTTGTTGGCTATGACTCCGGTGCGGCCTTCGGGCTATGTCTCCGATGCGGCCTTCGGGCTATGATTTTGTTACAGGTACATGGTGCGGCCTTTTGGCTATGATATCGGGTTGTTAAACCCAGCTGGTGCAGCCTTCGGGCTATGATTTATATATTGATAATGTTTTGGTACAGCTTATATAGCGATGACACAGGGTGCGGCTGTAAGCCATGATATATGATGCAGTCCAGTGTGACTAAGAAATATGGGACAGAAATTGTTAGACATGATTATAGATGCAAATAACTAACGTGGCTTGTTGATTACAGGTCACTATGATTCAGCCTGTAGGGCTACAGAATAGGATGTGAAATCCTAGAGTGTATATGGTCAGCCAGTAAGGCTAGGAGTTTGGATTCGATATCCAGACAGTTATATGATTGTTTTTTTTGATACGTGTTATCTGCAGATTTGATTATTCACTGAGCTTTGTAGCTCATACCGTTTGTTACTGTCCCTGCAGGTTAGCATGATACTGATAGGGGACAAGATAGAGTCCGTGACTTTGAAGTGGGACTCGTAGATGCTGTCAGTAGCAGCCCGGCTTTAAAGGAGTTATGGTAGTTTATACTCTCCTTGATACACTTGTACCCGTATTTATTAAAATATACCCCTTGTTATGGTTTTATGTATTGAAACCTGTGTTTTAAATGAAAAATTTTTCAGGGGTGTTTTTGTTTTAAAAGCCGGGTGTTACACCATCTGTTGTAGAGGTAATGACATTTAAACCATTAAAACTACAATTAAGCCCAAAACCAAGGGTAGAAGCTTAAGGTTGAGATTATAGTCTTAAGTGGTTAAGACATAGCAAATATTGCAAAGATGGTCATTTTTTCAACTTGTTGCATTAAAATAAATAAAACTAGTCTAACTAATTTATTACATCCAAATAAAAAATACATATTTATCTATTACCTTCATGAATAAATAAATATCAACCAAATACAACACAATGGTCCTATGGCTTGGCTTGTTTATTTGGTGATTTCTTTACCAAAAGAAATATCAAGCATATTTTCCAAAACCAAAGGTTATCAAACATGATCATAAATCTTTCTAACATGTAAAAGAGGCTCTGATACCACTGATGGGTTTTGAGAAGCTAAAAACGATATTTTTTATAAAACAATTTTAAGCAGCAAACGAAAGCGATTTTAAAATAACTATTATTTTTAAGACCATTTTAACAAAACCACCAAGAGGATTCAATTACTTGAAACTAGAAAGATTATTGACAACCATATAATGTAAAGAAGACAACCTTTGAAGACTTTGATTCCACTTGGTTTTGAGGAGTCGATGAAGATGGCAAAAACTAAAGAAAATAGTTTCTCTATAATGTATCCACCAACAAGAGTAAGGTACAATGGAATGCTAGTTCCTTTTTATATTTGTGACTTTTTAAGCCTTTAAGTTCTTAACACAATTAAGCACTAAAGGAGAAGCACTTATACACCACTTATACTTGCAACTAGGTTTGAAAGAAAGCTAAGAGGGAAAGAGATGGAAGCCAACGGCTCCAAGGAGAATAGAAGAAAAAACTAGCTTAGTTTTTAGTTTTACACTCTCTTATATATGCACACATGAGATCTAAGACTCATATCTCTATTAAATGCAAGGCGATGGCATGTAAGGGACATGAGATGTGTAAGAGGAAGGTCGACTAGCAACCTCCCATCTCATTACCAAAAAATCGACCAAAATGGGGAGAAAAGGACAAAATGATGTCTCCAGCACACTACATTATTAAACTGATGTATCATGTATAATTTAGTGCAATCCAAAGTGTCCAAAAACTTGTACATGACTTGATATATCATACCATATGATATACTAACTAGTTTGTTCCTTTATAATTATTGTTTTCACAAAACAATAATTATTCTCTAATTAAATACAAAAGTTGATTATTTATTAATAATAAATATTCAATATGTGTCAACTTGCATAAGATGTGACCTATAAGATCATATGTTATTGGCAAATATCATTCTAAAATGATTCTTGGGCATATATATATCCAACAATTTTAAGCATTCAAGCATTTTTAAGCATGTAAATTGGAAGTCGAACATTTATTCCAAGAATGAATTGATATGATCCGACAAAAGAATTCCTTACAAATTTCAAAAAAGACAATTTTCAATTGCCTTATGTTTTGTCATGACGATAAATAAGAGCCAATGTCACTCGCTTTCAAAGGTTGGGTTATTTCTTAGACAGCTATTTTTCACTCATGACAAGTATGTTGCATTATCTAAAGTTAGAACCAGAAAATGATTAAAATTATTAATTTTTGATAATGATGGTAGACATATCAATAGAACATCAAATGTTGTATAAAAACAGAATTTTGAATGTTTGTAATTTTTAATATTGTTTGAATAAGTTTCAATGATATGTATATAATCATTTTATATATAGCATTCTTAATCCTAATCACTCTTATGTATTTTTCTAAATTTTTGTAAAAATATTTGTTCATTACCCGATAGTATTTAGTAGTTTTATTTCAATGATATGTATATATTCATTTTATATATACCACCCTCCAGCACCCACCCTACCCTACCTACCCCACCCCACCCTACCCTACCCCACCCCCACCGACCAATTTTTTTTATTTTTTTTCACACTCCCGCTCCACCCCTCCCACCAGCACCCACCTTACCTACCCACCCCACCTCACCGTACCCTACCCCGTCCACCAAAAAAATAAAATTTTTAATATTTTTACCACCTGCTCCCGCTACACCCCACCTACCAACACCCACCTACCTACCTATCCCACGTCACCCTACCCCACCCTGCCCACCAAAAAAATTTTAATTTTTTTAACACCCAATCCCGCTCCACCCCACCCACCAACACCCACCCTACATTACCGACCCCACCCCACCTTACCCACCTACCCCGCCCCACCACAAAAAAATAAATTTTTTTACCACCAACTCCCGCTCCACCCAACCCACCAGCACCCACCCTACCCTACCCAACCCACCAATTTTTTTTCACTCACTCCCGCTCCACCCCACCAACCAGCACCCACCTAACCTACCCACCACACCCCCATACCCTACCCCTACTACCCCCATCCCTACCGTACCATCACCCGGCCTACCAACTTTTTATTTTAATTTTTTACCACTCACTCCCGATCCACCCCACCCTAACCCACCCTACCCGACCAACTAGCACCCCACCCTACCTTACCCTTCCACCCCACCCCTACCCTACCATCATCCCGCCCACCAATTTTTTTTAATTTTTAACCACTCACTCCTGATCCACCCTACCCCACCATTTACATGTGCATATTAACAAGTGAATGATAGACTTTTAATCAGATATGAATAATAATGTTTAATCACATGTGAATAGTTCAATCATATGTGAATAACAATGTTTAATCTCATGTGATTAAATACATATGATAGAAAATTTTATTTAAAAATAAAAAATTTGTTATGTACATATTTACATATGAATAACATGTGAGTAACTTAATTGTATGTGAATAACAAGGTTATAATCACATGCGAATAATAGGGTTTTATCACATGTGAATAGCTTAATCATATGTGATCAACAATGTTAAATCACATGTGATTAAATACATATAATAAGAAAATTTATTTAAACATAAAAAATCATTATGTACATATTTGCATATAAATAACATGTTTTAATCACATGTGAATATGTGAATAACAAGGCTTAATCACATGTGATTGAAGAAAAAACATATCACATGTGAACAAGATTTTAGAATCATATATGATTAAGCGCTTAATAATAAGGTTTAATCACATGTGATTGAAGAAAAAAACATATCACATGTGAACAAGATTTCAGAATCATATATGATTAAACGCTTAATGGTACGTGAATAAGCCTACAGCTCCTTGGACTTCGACATGACAGAGAATAGGGGTGTGAGACTGGTTTTTTGAGTTTGGTGGCGTATTTTGAGGTCGCAGTGAGTGCAAGGACCACTGATAAGTGGGATTTGGACGAAAGTTTCTTTCAGCCATTTTGTCAAACGCCTTAGGTGCATAAACAGTGTCTCCATATATGATCAACAATGTTTAATCACATGTGATTAAATACATATAATAAGAAAATTTATTTTAACATAAAAAAATGATTATGTATATATTTGCATATAAATAACATGTTTAATCACATGTGAATATGTGAATAACAAGGTTTAATCACATGTGATTGAAGAAAAAACATATCACATGTGAACAAGATTTCAGAATCATATATGATTAAGCGCTTAATAACAAGGTTTAATCACATGTGATTGAAGAAAAAAAATATCACATGTGAACAAGATTTCAGAATCATATATGATTAAGCGCTTATTAACAAGGTTTACTCACATGTGATTGAAGAAAAAAACATATCACATGTGAACAAGATTTCAGAATCATATATGATTAAACGCTTAATGGTATGTGAACAAGCCTACAACTCCTTGGACTTCGACATGACAGAGAATAGGGGTGTGAGATTGGTTTTTTGAGTTTGGTGGTGTATTTTGAGGTTAGAGTGAGTGCAAGGACCACTGGTAGGCGGGATTTGGACGAAAGTTTCTTTCAGTCATTTTCTCGAACACCTTAGGTGCATGACGTGTGTCTCCATTTTTCTTAGCATGTGGATAATTGATTGGCCCCAAAATTATCTGAATAAAGTTTGGAATTGGATATAAAAAGAATATGACACAATAAGAAATATTTTTACATTATCAATTTTAAATCAAAACTTAAGATTTGAATCATAAAACAAAGGCAACTTCAAGGTTTTTAAGTTCTTTGAACTGCTAATTAATGGTCTGAATAATTGCCCGTTGTAAAGCTCCTTCAAATATATGGTTTTGAGTGACTCAAATGTTATAAATTTGTAAAAATATGTCAAAGAGAAATGAAAGAGGACATGCCTTGCCGGTTGAAATGCCCAACACAAATGATTTTTTGCTGAAATAATGCCTTGGCCAAAAAAAGATGAAACGTGAACAGCTCTTGTATTCACACAATTTTCTCTTAGGCATTTAAGCAAACACATTACAGACACAATTACAAACATAACTGTATACATGGAAGAGAAGAGAGGGGATTAGAAATTGTGTCTCAGACATGAAAGAGGAATCGAGAAGCATTCAATTTTACTGCATCTCTTTCGAGAATAGGTGAGATTGTTGTGTCGAAGATGGTTGCAATACTAGGGATTAAACGAATCGATTATGAAATTTGTGATTATCTAAACTTTTATTGGTTGCAACTTGCAATTTCAGTTCTTCAGGAATCGAGGAATCGAGAATAGGCGAAACTAATTGAGTATCGATTATGAAATCAGAAATCTGTGATTATCGATTATGAAATCTGTGATTCTCGTAACTTTTGTAATTGAGCGCACTAGAGTATCGTAACTTTTAGTAAGCTGTTGTTATCAATTTGGTTCTAAGTCGTAAAAAATATTTTTTTATTGCAGTGGAGGGGGTGGACGGGGCCTTTTTTAAAATTATGTGGCTCAGATTTGTTCTCACGTTCTCAATTTAATAATTGTTCTCATTTTAACCTCCCCCTATATATATATATATATATATATATATATATATATATATATATATATATATATATATATATATATATATATATATATATATATATATATATATATATATATATATATATATATATATATATTTCAAATTAATGGTTTCTAATTTTTTATAAATAAAATATTATATCAATTTATTATTTATGGATATTTGAAACCTTTATATAGATTATATTTATTCAAAAATTTTGAAAAAAACAAAAAGTATTGAAGAGCAATCAGTTCCCGTATTTGAGAATTAAAGAAAAATGACGTCACTCTTAAATTAACCAAAAAAATAAACGATTAATAAAGAAACAGCACTTCATCAATTTTTTATCATTTTAAACAAGTAACTAGTACCTGCATCCAATATACAAATTGGCCTACCAACTCCCATTGACTTACAGCTTCCATATTCATTCTAGCGAATTCCGGTAAATGATATAAGTGAAAATCATTTTAAATTATAAGAAATTATATAAGCTTTATCTTGGGTTTTTGTTTTTTTCCATTTATATATGTATCATCTTTGCTGGTAAATAATTTGGCGTTATACAGTCAAACTCTTTCACAGCGTTTGCACGTTGGTTTGATCAAAAGATGACAATTTTGCAGGCTCACACACACACACTATATATATATATATATATATATATATATATATATATATATATATATATATATATATATATATATATATATATATATATATATATATATATATATATATATACTAAATATCAAATGGGAACCAATATTTTCCTAGGAACCGTAGGAACTTTTTTACTGAAATTTTTTTTTCAAAAAAAATGACATAATACACCTAATCGCTTATATTTAAGACATTTTTTAAAAAAAAAATTGAAAAAATAATATATATACACGAAATGTGCACATATGCACGAAACGTGATCATATACACATGTGCGAAAAAAATGCATATACGCACATTTCGTGTATACATATTATTTTTCAAATTTTTTTTGACAAAAAGTCTTAAATATAAGCGACTAGATGCATTATGTCATTTTTTTTGAAAAAATAATTTTAGTCAAAAAGTTACTACGGTTCCTAGGAAAATATTGGTTCTTCCTTGAAACGGACTATATATATATATATATATATATATATATATATATATATATATATATATATATATATATATATATATATATATATATATATATATATATATATATATACATCTATATATATATATATATATATATATATATATATATATATATATATATATATATATAGATGTAGGTTCAAATGCGGATAGCAAATACTGTGCGATCGTACGTCCGAATCACGTTCTTTCCGGATTGAAGGTTAGGATCGGTATTTTACGTGAGTCTCCTTAATTAAATAAGATTAATATGAATAATAATTAATGAGATAGTTCGTAACCGCTAATGAGATTGTAATCAAATCAAAATCGATAACTGAATCAATTGTAAAAGTAAATTGATTCGAGAATCAATTCTTTGTTGATAAATACTGAATTTGTGGTTGTCGTATGATCAAAGCGATTATATTTTGACAGTTCCAGTTGAACATTGCGTAGAGAATCAATTGAATTCCACACAGGTATGAATTTTGTTTACGATTCTTGGTGATTTCGATAATCGTGTTGTGCGAATGATAATAATTGAGATATTTCCGTTTTGCGATTGATATAATATAGCCAATTATGTATTTATTTTATATAATTGCTCTGAATTCTGATGTGAATTTCGTAAACCAATGAATTGTCTTGTTACGACACAGGAGATGTAGAGCATTCTATGAGAATGATGTATATACATGTTAGTGTAACTGCATTCTACGAGAATGGTGATGGTATATGCTAGTCAATGTGTATTCTATGAGAATGGTTAAGTGTTTTAGTTGTTTATTGGCATTATAAGAGAATTAACTAATAACTTTTTTAAATGAATGTTGGTTTTCAGGATTATATGGCTTTTTGGATAGGTGTATGCGTTTTGATGATTGTAGGATTGGAATTTTCAAGGGACTTGTATTTTGATGATGATGGTTACAACATGGAAGATTTTAGGAGTCATTATAAGAGATTTTGCAAATTTTGTAATAAGATTGCTGATCATGATATCATGAATTGTCCTTTTAGATCCTTCTAGTTTTATAGTTTTTGGTTAAGAATAAGATGTATTGAAAATATGTAATAAGGATAATGATGTTTTGGATTATTAATTCGATATGGCTTTTCATTCTCAGAGAGTATATGTATTTATTTATTTGTATTTTGGTTATTTAATGTGGGAAAAGTATTTTACAGATGTATATTTATTGGATGTTTATTTGTTTGGATGTTTATTTGAGAAACAGATGGAGCATGGTGAAACAAGTAGCAAGGAACCATATGAAATCAATGCAGGAACAGAGGAATCTGAAAATGTTTCAATACCTGCAGGGGATATTGACACAGGATTACATTCTACTAGAATTGGTAAGTAAAAATTATATAGAACAGACAATAACGGATCAATTGTAATGTAGTTTTCATTGTGTTTTAGAATTTTCAGATGAAGAAGAATCAGTTTTTGAGTAATGATTTTGTATCTCCTGGTGGGACACCATACTGGATACCAAGAACAGATGATCATATCAAGCCCAAAAAAGGAATTCAATATCCTTCATTAGAAGCTGCTGTGTCAATGTATAAGGAATATGCATTTCAAGGAGGTTTTGATATAAGGAAAGGTTCTCTTAAGAAGACGACTTATGATGTGGTTACATCTCGTCATTTATTATGTAATCGGGAAGGGAAACCAAACACTGGGAATGTGGATACTATGGATGTTCAAATGAAGAAAACTAAAAGAAGAAAAGATTTACATAGAACTGAATGTAAGGCCCACATTGTTTTTAAGATCATACCTGGTGGTCAAGGTTACTATGTGTATGACTTTGTTGAGATACATAACCATAGATTGATTAGTAAAGCAAATATGCATCTATCACGGGCTAGTAGAGAACTGGATTTTTCACAGAAAAGTTATGTTTATAACATGACAAAACAGAATGTTGGATGAGGTAAGGCATATAGATTAATGACTGGCATACAAGGTGGGTGTTCAAGTCGTGGTGGTTTGGCTATTGATTACAAGAATTATATGCGCAACCTTAATTGTTTCATTGCGGGTAGTGATTCTCAAATGATTGTGAATTTGATGGAGGATAGAGTAAAATATTCTCCAAACTTTTCATTTGAATATAGGGTTGAAGACAAGCAATTGAATGCATTGTTTTGGGCTGATGAGACTGCAAAATACAACTATCGGGAGTTTGGTGATGTAGTCTCATTCGATGCAACTTTTGATACAAACAGGTTAGCTTTTTTGGTGTGTTATTGTGTTGGTTTTATTTTCTGATTTGATATTGTAATTTATATAATTCTTTGGGAATATTATATTGAATATTGTGGTGCTGATGTGTTATTTTATTGTTTATAGGTACCATATGGTATTCGTACCATTCACAGGGTTAGACAATCATAAAAAGTGTGTCATATTTGGTACGGGGTTGCTTAGTAGGGAGGACACGGATTCATATGTATGGTTACTTACATGTTTCAGAAAATCGTTTTCTAAACATCCAAGTATTTTGTTGTCTGATCAAGATCCAGCTATGAAAAAAGCAATTGAACAAGTTTTTCCTGAGTCGCATCATCGGTTATGTATGTGGCATATAACTACAAAGTTGGGATATAAGGTGAGGTTTTTTAATATTTTTTTTCATGTCATTCTCAAAGAATTTTGTAAAAAGTAATTTTGGTTTTGTGTTTCCAGGGGTTTTTTTATTTTTGGCATATGATCTCCCATTCTCTGAGAATGTTTTTTGAACTTTCATGTCATTCTCAAAGAATTTTGTAAAAAGTAAATTTGGTTTTGTGTTTACAGGGGGTTTTTATTCTTAGCATATGAGTTGCCATTCTCTGAGAATGGTTTTGTTAACTTTGATCTGTCTGAGTCATTCTCAGAGAATGTTTTACATGTTATATGTTTTAAGTGAAATAACTACGTTTATATTTTAAATTCTTGACAGGTCCCTGCAGAAGTTTTTAATAACAAACAGTTCAAGGATCGATTTAATGCTTTGATTTGGAATTCTAAGTTACATGCTTTAGAATTTGAAGATGGATGGCAGGCCATGATTAAGGAGTTTAAACTATCCGACAACAAGTGGTTGAAGAAGATGTACGGTATGCGTAGGTGTTGGATACCAGCGTTCTTTAGGGATGTTCCTATGTCTGGGTTAATGAGGACAACCTCATTTTCTGAAAGTCAAAATTAGTCTTTTCAAAATTCTACACTTTCCGGGTCATATCTTCTTAATTTTATGATGACATTTGATTCTCTTATGGAGAGACAAAGGCATAACCAGAACTTGGCTGATTTTAATACTTCTTCAAAGTATCCAAGAATGGTGACATGTCTCCCGTATGAAAGGCATGCTGCAAAAGTGTATACAAGGAAAGTCTTTTACCAAGTACAGGAGGAGTTGTGTCAATCTCAGAATACTTGTTTGATTAGGAGCTTCAACTTGGATGAAGATGTTGAGAACTACGATGTCCTTGAGAAGAAGAAGAATGTTACTTTAAAGAAAGTGTTAAATGAAGATAACAACCCAACCGTTGAAGAATATCATTATGATTCTTTGTATAAAGATTCTTCATATAAGGTATGTTAACTTATATTGTATTCATATGATTTGATTTTGTAATTTTCATCTTTATCTAATTGGTTTTTTGTTGAATTATTGTCAGGTGAAGCATTTAAAGAAGGATCAATTTTTGTCATGTGAGTGTATGAAGTTTCAACAGTATGGGTTGTTATGCAGGCACATTTTTTGTGTTATGAAGTTTTGTGAATATGAGGAAATTCCCAATCAGTATATATGTAGGCGATGGTGCAAAGATGTTATTCCTTCAGAATTATTGAGGCGGCGGTTCAAAACTTCACACACCGATGGCGATGTTGACCGGACAGCCATTGACATATTTTCCATGGTTGATCATTGTGTCAATGTGTTAAGTAAAGATTCTGTGAAGCTATGTGAGTACCTTGAAGAACAGAAGAAACTTAAAGCTACATTTTGTGAAAGTCTATCTAATCAAGGAGATTTGAGCAGAAAAGCGGAGTATGAGAAGATTTTAGGTGTTTCACTTCCTGATGAAGTTGAAATTGAGAATCCTTCGGATATCAGAAATAAAGGATCTGGCGCAAGAGGTAAAAGGCTGAAGAGTAAATCTGAAATTTTGGGTGAAGCATCTTCAAAACCAAAAAGATTGTGTAATTGTTGCAACAAAATGATTCACCATGACAAAAGAAATTGTCCTGATAAACCAAAACCATTGTAGTTATTATGTTTTCATTGCATTCTCAGAGAATTGAAATCAATTTGTTATTTGTTTTAGTGTTTCCTGTAAACCACAGTTCTTATTATTCCATTCTCATAGAATTGGTAGCTACTTTTGTGTTTACTGTTTTCTGTTTCAAGGTTTTTTGTATTTTTTATGCTATTCTCAGAGAATGACATATATTAAAATTGACTTATGGTTTCCTGTTAACATGTTTGCTTGATTTTACTAATTTTTACAACCCATTCTTAGAGAATATTTGCTTAACAAGAATATGTACAACAACACATTTTTTATTTCATAACATACTAGTACATATTCATTAATAGTTCAGAAGAAACGATAATTTATTTGAATGGTACACATTCAACATTCAACGTTTATAGTACATCCATTGGGTGGTTATTTCATCGAAAGCACATTCCTGGTGAAGCCTGAGTTTGTTTCGAGGGAATGAATACAGCTCATTCCCTCTGTCAAACTGTATTATATACCGATCATTTTCTTGTCGGATGTACCTCCCAACCCACCATCCTTCATGGTACCATGCGTCAACAATTTCCCCTAAATTGAATTCAGCCACCACCTCCAGTGGGTATGGTCTGATTCTCTTTTTAGGTATGACTTCAACCAATGGTGTCCCGTCGTCTTTCACCAGTGTCTCGTACTGAACTTCGTATTTTCCATAGGAGAATGACAGAATTCTACCTGCATAGAAAGAACCAATTAGGCCAGCCTCTTTCCCTTTCACTTCAACACGATCACCTATGGTTAGTGTCATTTTGTGTTTGATTGTAGGATGTGTGTTAAACTGGAATAAACTTGCTTCCTTTTATAGCCAAAATATAGTCTGTGTTTCATGTGAATTATATTTGTATATTAATTTTTTTTAAATAGATATAGTGTATTCTTTTCATTACTTGTCGTGTTCAATTATTTTGAAGATTCTGCTCATTACTCCACTGTTTACTTTCTCAAAAGCTGCATTTTTGTGTGGATGGGATTGTATACGCCTTTTTATACTTGTTTTATTCATAATTTGTTGTCTTGTTAAATGTTCTCAACATTCCTATTCTTTAGCATATAATTTATTTTCTAAATATTGTACATTATATTTTATGTATTTGTTAAATACGTGAAATTGTTGATCCATTCTTAGAGAATACACTATGTATTTTCAAATATAATGTGTCTGTTAAGCATTGTTCTTCCCTATTCTCTAAGAATGAGTGTATTTTTCCCCATTCTCTAAGAATAAAAAACATATGATCGCAATCATAATATGTAACAAGATAGTATGTAATAATTCATTTAAAGTACTTGTTCACATTCTAAAAGAATGAATTGTTTAACAACCAAATCCAAAAATATAAAACTAGATAGTAAAGAGTTTCAATCAACGCATAGTTAACAAAAAATTTGAACCAATTGTTTTATAGACTCAAAAACCATTGTCTTAACTACCTCCTCATCCTAACCCATTTTCTTCTTTCCTTTTGCTTTTTTTGCAGCTTTGGATTCTTCATCAGCCACTTTCTTTTTTAAAATTTCCTTTCTTTCATCAACCAGTTTTGCTTTTTTATACACATCCATTTTGGCATATTCGGATGCAATTGTTAATACCTCATCCCTGTATAGGTTGTAGTCAGATGTCAACAGGTTATACATGTATCTGTACTTTAGTGTTCCTATGCAGCTTGCGTCGTTCCTTTGTTTTCCATTCAATTCTGTTTTCCATTTTCCTGCTACCTCTCCTCTGTAGCTCTCCATGTGTCTCATCAGATAAACACCACAATTTGGTCCTGGTTCATTCACTTGCCACTCCATTTTCATTATTGAAGCCTCATCTTCCATTAACTTTATATGTTGAGGGTGGTACACACTTGCTAACTAGCGACAGAAAATTTTTTGCTGCATTTAAATTTAATCATGTTATGAATTTTTTAACTTAAACGAGAATGAATATATTTTTGAAAACATACCAGTATTCTAGGTCCGGGCCCATACATTCTCTCAACTGTTCCTTTCCTCTTGATATGATCAATAATTGTAGAGTTGCCTTCTTTTAAGTCAAAATATACCATGTAATATTTGTCACCATCAATAATTGGGAAAATTACCTGCAAAACCATAATTTTAAGAGGTTATTTTTTATAAATTTATCAATACATACTGAATATATACAGATTTGTTTTTCTTACCAATGCAACATCTATCAAATTTGCTTTGACTTCCCAATGTGGGATGTACATGTTCATCATTTCTATGAAGTCTCCCAAGCGATTAAACTCAAGTTTAGTTTCATTTAAGAGCATGTCAAACTGCAAAATATTTGTAATATATGAGTATTCCTCCATTTAGCAATGTGTATTCTATGAGAATGACAATCAACATCTCATTCTCAGAGAATGAGTTGTTGATTCACAATTTTCACCGAATGTAATGTTGTTATTTTGGTGTAATGTGGCTTAAACTTTGGAAAATAATTTGACTACTTACCATCATATGAGTGTGAAAGAACAAACGTGCCGGTGCCTCTGCAGATTTGTATTTTTCCAGCATGTTTAGATATGCAGCCCAACAATCAATAATTGCCCAATGTATGGGCACATCAACTTGAAAATATGATGCATGTCCACTTGTTAGTTGTTCCACATCATCCATCTCCCAAACGAAATCGCTGTATAAATGAAACAGATTTGTTATTAAATTTGTAAAAAAACATATTTTTATATAAATGAAAGCTATGTATCTTACTCTTGATCTTTGTTTG